>CM075203.1:205000-230000 GCA_037577475.1 Chaunax sp. Z400 | reverse complement strand
GACACACCTTAATGTTCAAACTTTATTAGGATGTTGTGTGTGTGAGTGTGTGTGTGTGTCATCATTTAAACAAAGACAAGAACAGCTGAAGGACAGCAGATCTCTCTCTCTCTCTGTCTTCTCAATGTCTCTCGCCCTCACATCTAATAAAACTCTCGTCTCGATGTCATTTTTTCATAATTTTCTTTTTCCTTTTGAAAGTATATATTTTATTCTTGGCTCTGTTTGAACGTTTTTATTGCCTGCTGAGGAAAAAAGTTCAGGTTTTAATATTCAGTTTAATATTCTGGATATTTTATATTATGAGCAGAGAGTCACTCCAAAACTGACATTTATTCAAGGGCAGGAAATAAACATTTAGACATATATACAGTACCAGTCAATAGTTTGGACACAGTTTCCCATCCACTTGAATGGGAAACTGTGTCCAAATTTTTGACTGGTAGTGTATATGAAATAAAAAGTATTTATCATGTTATTTATGATGTATTATCTGGGCCACACTCACACCTGTATTCTTTTGACAATTACTCTCATTTATTGTGTGTTTCTACGTGTGATGTCATGGCGACAGTTGAATATGAGGATGTTGCTGCATAATCTGAAGGTGTCATCGCTGTTGTGTGTGTGTGTGTGTGTGTGTGTTTCCACACCTCTGACTGGTAAATTGGTGAGACTTCACCTCCATCCCCCCACCCTTCTCCTTTTCCCTCATCCTGAGGTCTGATTGGCTGAGCTCCAGACACGTCTCCAGAGTGACAGATTGATCAGACGGACGGCCGCTATTAAACACCTCCACACAAACACACACACACACACACACACACACACACACACACACACACACACACACACACACACACACACACACACACACACACACACAATTATTGATGAAGCCACTTTTTTTATTTCATTAAAATCTGAAACATCTGGACACCAGGACAAACTGATCTAGCATGAAGCGGTTCATCATGGTCCATGAGTAGAGTCCGGTCCAGATCACACAGGCTCCTCCCTCTTCCTCAGGTGTTTTTAAACTAGTCTCCTTCTTCTTCAGGTGTTTTCTAAACTAGTCTCCTTCTTCTTCAGGTGTTTTAAACTAGTCTCCTTCTTCTTCAGGTGTTTTAAAACTAGTCTCCATCTTCTTCAGGTGTTTTAAACTGGTCTCCATCTTCTTCAGGTGTTCAGGAGGAACTGTGATGTTTTTTTGCTGTGAAGCTCCAGAAACTTTTCTCCAGAAACCATCTTCTTCAGGTGTTTTTAAACTAGTTTCCATCTTCTTCAGGTGTTTTAAACTAGTCTCCCTCTCCTTCAGGTGATTTAAACTAGTCTCCATCTCCTTCAGGTGTTTTAAACTAGTCTCCATCTTCTTCAGGTGTTCAGGAGGAACTGTGATGTTTTTTTTGCTGTGAAGCTCCAGAAACTTCTCCAGACTGAGGGTTGAAACCAAGAGAGGTCACTGTTCTCGCTCTAAGCACTGACCTGGGACCAGTTTTCCTCGTATCGGGTGTGACTCAGCGAAACAAAAACCTTTAATAAAATAACAAAACAGCATCCAGTGACATCATCATCACTTCCAGTTTCATTTTCACTTCTGGAATCACTGTTTAATTATCTCTGACATGTGTGGATGGTTTTCAAAAACCTCCCAGGCTTCAAGTCCAGGTTCCAAATATTTTAATGACCTGAACTGGTGTGTGTGTGTGTGTGTGTGTGTGTGTGTGTGTGTTGTCGATGTGATTGATGAAGGCCAGCAGCCAAGGTCGCCCAGCACCTGCACATAGTGTTAACAGTGTCTGTGTATTGTATGGGTGTCAGTATCTGGTGGTGATTTATGACTACCTCCTCTTCAGGAGCCATCTTCATCCTCCTCCTCCTCCTCAGTGCTTAAAGAAGACAGAGTGAGGGAGGATGGAGAGAGAGAAGAAAGAGGTGAGGTCAATAAAGGAAAACACAGATCAGAAGGTTTAACAGATAAAGAACCAAAGGAAGGAAACATCTTTAGCCTAGCTTAGCACAAATAATGGATGTAGGGGGAAACTGTTTGCCTTGCTTCATCAAAAGAGAAACAATACTCCTTCCAACATATTTTGACTTTCTGATTGACATGTTGGCTGTTATTGAACCCTACTACTGGTCTTTATGCTATGCTAAGCTAGCACATAGCACTAGCAGTGCTTCAACGCGTTGTGCTAACCTTGGTTAGCAATCTAACCCTGCTCCAGGTTTCTGTGCTATGCGAGGCTAGTAGTTTCCCACTGTTCCCAGTCTTCGTGCTATGCGCATCTAGCAGTGTCGTCATTCTCCAGGTATTTGTGCTAAGCTAGGTTACAGTTTCCTCATGCTGCCCCTCTTTGAGCTATGCCCAGCTAGCAGTTTCCCCTTGCTCCAGGTATTTGTGCTAAGCTAGGCTAGCAGTTTCCCAATGATGTGACTCTTTATGCTCACCTAGCAGTTTTGTCTTGCTCTGCGTATATGCAGTGCTAGGTTAACAGTTTCTCCATACTCCTAGTATTTGTGCCATGCTCTTCTAGCATTTACCTCTGCACCATCTTTATGCTATACTCAGCTAGCAGCTTCTCCCTGCTCCTAGTGTTTATGTTATACTCAGCTCGCAGTGTCCCTTAGCTGCATGCATTTGTGCTATGCTAGGTTAGCTGCTGGCTCAGAGGCGGAGCTACAATGACGTCCCATTATGCCTTTCAATGGAAATGTGTCAGAAATAAGCAGATACTGTGATGATTTAAGAGGTGTCATGTGACCACGGTGAGTTCAGGGGTGCAGGAAAATTAATTACCATGACTGCAGCTGGTTTGTGTGTGTGAGTGGTTCCAGTAATGTCGCTCCAGCATGATTTAAGCTGCTCTTTTAGATCTCTGTCATGTTTAATGAGCAGGTGTAACCTCTCTCACTCTCTGTTATCGACTCTCTCTCCACCTGTGGCGTGTTCAGGCGTGTCAGATCAAACATGCAAACCAGGCAAGCTGTGAAATGTCATCAGTTTCACACGGAGAGCGCAGAGTTTCACAGCCTGTTGGAGCTAATGAACGGATGTTAGTCCATCCAGGTGGAAAGTGTCTGGCACTGAGTGTGTGATCAGTTTAACCTGTTGTAACAGCAGCCAATCACACGGCAGAGTTCAAGCTGCTCTCTGAACCTGTTAACACACACGTGTGAACTTCATCCACACCGGATGCACAACATCTGAGTCTGAAACACAAATGTTAAAGGTCCTGTTCTGACAACAAAAGAAATCCTCTCATTTTTCTTTAGTCTGTTTTGTTTTTTTATTTTTTTAGCTATAATAAAGCAGTTTTACACTCATGTAGTCGAACTTATTTTAGGAGTCATCTAAAGATGAATAGAGAGTTCTCTGTTGGAGCCTTGAGACAATATAATATAACTGATTCAATCTGATCTGGGTGTGATTCTATTGGAGGAATCCTTTACAGCAGCAGATCCTCATCTGTTTTCAACAGGACACATTTAAACACAGACACCCAGAGATCTGAATAATCATGAATCAGTAAAATGTCTGTAAACATAAATTTAAAAACTATTTAAAACGTGTCTGAACATCTAGATGTAAACATTCAGTGAACAGGACGGCCAATCAGAAACGTGTCACTGAGCTTTAAAGAAGCTCTTAAGAGCAGCAGATGGAAAATCTATTTTCTAAATGTTAATCAGTGAGAAAACATTCATATTTATTTCATTCAAAACATCCCGTCTTAACCAGAGCTGATGTGTCTGATGAAATAAAGATGAACATGGTGGTTTAGTTTAAAGCATCTCACTCACACACACATATACACACACACACACATATACACACACACAATTGTGTGTCAGAGCATTTTAGCACTTTTTTGTCGTCGGTTTGTGTTAAAAGTTAAAAAGCTTTGGGATGAACATTTTTATTTTGTCATTTTTAAAATTTTACAATGTGTGTGTGTGAGGCAGGCGCCTAAAAGCCAGAATAAATATTAAAAGCAGATGAATCTTTTATTGTAGATAAATTATGATGGAGTGTTTCTGAAAGCCTGAAAGGGTCTCTAACATGACACACGTGAATAATGGATCAGAGTGTGTCGCTAACAGGATATTGTGATGTTAAAGTGATGGCGACGGCGTTCTGATCTGAGGTGTTTTTAGAACATATGACAGCAGCTGGATGACACACGTTAATAATTCATCACACGTCTCTGAGTGTTTGTCTGAATGCGGTTCAACACATCCGACTGGATTTGTTCCCGTTAACGCTTCAGACTCTAATGAACGCCGCCATGCCTGTAGACCAGATTCTTTCTGGTCCACATGGGGAGCTCCACGGAGCAAAGTTAGAACACATATAAGTCAATTAAACTAAAAGTTATCTTGTGTAAACTACAAATGTCTAAGGTACAAAACAAACCACAGACTCTAGAACCTTCTGCTGTGTGATGCATCCAACCACAGTCTACAGGAACCAGAGAGAACACAAAGGTAGTAACAGGTATTAATGGTACATGAATGTATAGAGGAGGAGAGGGAGAGCAGGAGAGATCAACAGCTGATTATCAGAAGAGAATCAACAAAGATTAAAATAAACATCATACAATTAAGACCATTTATTCATATTAGACAGATTTATATACACACGTTTCTATAGCCTATCTATATCTACAGCCTTCTAAAGATCCCTAACATATCTACATTTTAAAGCTGATGACATCATTACTAGGATCCACATGCCAAATTAAGTAACACCACATAATTCTTTGACCCCTTATCCATAATGGAGGATCTGGATCTGTTTCTGGTCTAGATAGAACTTCTTACCTTTCATATCCATAAATCCATTAATGACTCTGATCCTGCATTATCTGAGCTACCTGTAGGGGGCAGTGTCACATCTCGACCCCTCTGTCACTGTGACCTCATACATACTAACCCCCTCCACATAGAGGCTTAATCTACCCCTACACAGAATGTCATCAAAATCTGACAACAGCTTTTGGAGATAACAAACAAACAAACAAACAAACATGGATGACCACATTACCTCTTCCAACTCTCATTGGTGTTTACAGGAAGTTAGGAAGTTCAGGTAATTCAGTCCTAAAGAGAAAAAGCCCAACGAGGCGGGTCCAATGAAACCGCTAATGGATCCAGAAGGTGACCAAAGGACGAACCAATCAGACGCAGGTGAATCAAATCATCACAAAGACAGGAAGTGTGATGCAAAAAGTGACACGTGAGGAGACAACAGAACCCGAACAGCAAAGCATGATGGGTAAAGATGTTTTCACAGATATTCACCAAGAGCTTTAGCTGCCGGTAGCTAACTGTAGCTGCAGTCCACTAATATCATTAAACCTTAACCATTTGTCACACCTGGACTCTGCCCTCAAAGATGATAAATCAACCAGATTCATCAGAAATCTTCTTCTCTTCCTCCATCATCCTCCAATGATGTCATTAACTGTTGTTTAACTGGCCACAAAACCCACCAGTAACATACAGAGAGAGGATACTGGTGGTGATTATGGAGGGGTGTGTGTGTGTGAGTGTGTGTGTGTGTGTGTGTAACCACAGGGGATACCTCACTTCCTTATGGACTTATTTAGGAACCTTTTCACCAGCTGTTTAACAACAAGCTAACAGCAGGTTTCAAACCAGCCTCTTCATAAAATGACAGAGAAGAAGAAAAACTTAATGAAGCTTAAAGGAGACAAGGTGCTAAAATATTTCAGTACTGCAGATGAGTACCAGTCCAGAGCATGAACACTCCACATGTAGAGGCCTCAGGTCTGGACTGGACCCTGATATGAGGGAATAGTACCAACCACTCCTCCACAGAACCGCCCTCCTCAACAGAGTACTTAAAGAACACCAACTGAAAAAAACTTTGGTGGCACAGAAAGATGGTTCCTGTACTGCAAAAAGTAAAGAATCCAACATCCGGTGTGGTGCACATCAGGAGTACCACGAGCACAAAGAGGAGAACCATCAGGACCACCATGAGCAAAAAGAGGAGAACCATCAGGACCACATAGGACACAAAGAGGAGAACCATCAGGACCACATAGGACAGAAAGAGGAGAACCATCAGGACCACATAGGACAGAAAGAGGAGAACCATCAGGACCACATAGTACAGAAAGAGGAGAACCATCAGGACCACATAGGACACAAAGAGGAGAACCATCAGGAACACATAGAACACAAAGAGGAGAACCAACAGGACCACCACGAGCAAAAAGAGGAGAACCATCAGGACCACATAGGACACAAAGAGGAGAACCATCAGGACCACACAGGACAGAAAGAGGAGAACCATCAGGACCACCATGAGCAAAAAGAGGAGAACCATCAGGACCACATAGGACACAAAGAGGAGAACCATCAGGACCACACAGGACAGAAAGAGGAGAACCATCAGGACCACCATGAGCAAAAAGAGGAGAACCATCAGGACCACATAGGACACAAAGAGGAGAACCATCAGGACCACATAGGACAGAAAGAGGAAAACCATCAGGACCACATAGGACAGAAAGAGGAGAACCATCAGGACCACATAGTACAGAAAGAGGAGAACCATCAGGACCACATAGGACACAAAGAGGAGAACCATCAGGAACACATAGAACACAAAGAGGAGAACCATCAGGACCACATAGGACACAAAGAGGAGAACCATCAGGACCACATCCTGGCCTCTCCTCCTCCTCCTCCTCCTCCACCTCCTCTCACCTCCTGGCACACGATTACATTGGTACTGATGGTGTTGCCATGGTGATGATTAACACTAATCACTGGAGGATTGTTGTCACTATGGCAACAGCAGGAGCAGCAGAGGTTGTGGTATGGGATGGAGGGGGAGGCCCATTTAAAGACATTGGTCACTAGGGAGAGGGGGAGGGGGTGAGGAGGTGTTTAATATTCAGAGAATTAGAGCTGTAGCGGGAAATGAGAATGATGAAGATGAGGAGGAGGAGGTTTCTGATGGGTTTT
This sequence comes from Chaunax sp. Z400, assembly GCA_037577475.1. Taxonomy (NCBI): domain Eukaryota; kingdom Metazoa; phylum Chordata; class Actinopteri; order Lophiiformes; family Chaunacidae; genus Chaunax; species Chaunax sp. Z400. Next base: position 222,998 of record CM075203.1, on the reverse strand, counting down.
GTTTCACATCAACTAAACATCAGGATTTAAAGGTGGTTTAAAATGTGGATTTTCTCATTCAGAAGGAAACTTTATTTTATTTTTGTATTTCATTCTTTTAAACTGTCCATAAAGTAAAACCACCATAGTTTTTCTAAAATAACTATCAAACTAATAATGATACCAATGTGATCCAGATTCTAGGGGGAGATTTTCATGGTCCAGAATCACATGATGAGGAGCAGCCTATCAGGGGACTGGTGGTTTATGGTAACATGACAAGACAGAGACACTGAGCTGCCTTGCTGGAGGTTTGGGTCTCATTTAAAGTGTTTTCGGTTTTCTTGACCCTCCTGCAGCAACATCTTTATTCCTTTAACCCTCAGGTGTTTCAGGATATTTGATTTTATCAGCTCCACCACAAGTTTTCAACCCTGTCTCTGGTAACAGGGTTACACAAAAAACACCTGGTAGAAGGGTTGGGCCTGCGTCTAGGAGAACCCACTTAAGTTCAGAGTAGATCTGGACAAAGAATCAGATCCATGAGTTTGTTTGAAAGATGAGTTTTTATAAGCAAAATATTTAAAAGTACAGGGCAGGTTTCTGTGAAACGTATTAGGATCAGTTGATGGATGGAATCTGGATTAGGGTTAAATCTGATTACAAACGACTGTTGAAATAATCGATGACCTCTGTCACAGGTTGTGTGTTCACCATGTCTGTTGGTGGTTTAGTTTCTCAGCAGGATGACAGAAACAACAGGTTCATGATGAAGAACCCAGGAAATGTTGGTGTGGATCCAAAGGAATGGATTCACGATTTTTGTTCCTCCATCACCTCATTACACAAAAACTATTCGCATGGGGGACAAATCAATAAACATGTATCAGTTTGTATTTTTCTGATCACTACCAGCATTCTTTAGTCAATGACTGCATGTGTGTACATCTGGAAACAAAATGATTCAACCTCCATCATAGATCAGGTTTATTGGTAAATCTACTATTGATCAGCTGTTAATAACCAGATCAAACAGTTTAAACAGTTCAATAATCAGATATTAAAGTGTTTCCTGACTCCTCAGTCTCTAAATGATCCAACCCTTGATGACCAGCGTCTCTAGTTCTTTGTAGACCCTTTAGCTGCTCTGACCTGCTGCAAACCTGATGCAGATCCAGACACCAGCTTCTGGCAGCGTTCCTGAGGAATCTTAGCCCATTCCTCATGGACAAAGAGTGGAGCCCTGATGTAAATTTAGGCCTGAACAGAAAAACGTTTGGGACTCTACTGCTAAAGTAAGTCTATGAAGGTCTCAGTGTTTAAACAACATCTGATCTGTAAATGAGGATGATACTCAGGTTGGATCAACAACTGAATGGATCCATGTGTATTTCTACTCTAAGAAAACTTTTTCATCGATAACCTCAGAGATGATTTATTATCTGAAAACAACAACAACAACAAGTCTGTCCTGTTAAAAGTGAAGATGAATTTTCTCAATAGCATCACACCTCTCTCTCTCTCTCCCTCTCTCACACACACACACACACACACACACACACACACACACACACACACACACACACACACACACACACACACACACACACACACACACACACTCCTGTGTATCAGTATGATAATTGACTGGGCTGTAAGTGTCTCACACACACAAATAAGATGAGGTCAAAACCTCATCGTCCCACACTGGTCGCCTCACACACACTTCACACCTGTGTGTGAGATTTTAATAGCAGTGAGGCTTCTGGTAATTACAGTCAGACACACAAACACTCTGTGTGTGTGTGTGGTTTGACCTTTGACTGCGATTAGCTTAGCCTCCAACGTTGATGCTCATACAGTTATTACAGAGACAGTGTGTCATGTGACACTGTCAGCTGAGGCCATAATGTTTCATATGATTGGAGTTGCAGTTTGGTCTCTCTCTCTCTCTCTCTCTCTCTCTCTCTCTCTCTCTCTCTCTCTCTCTCTCTCTCTCTCTCTCTCTCTCTCTCTCTCTCTCTCTCTCTCTATATATATATATATATATATATATATATATATATATATATATATATATATATATATACTGTATATATATATCCATGCAACAAACATGGAGACAGCTGTAACTATGGTAACCATTACAAAACTACAAAATTAAAATGTTTTCACTTTGGTTCCTGAAAACATTTCATGTGAGAAGAAGAAAACTAAATCAGATGACATCACCAAAACTATGACATCATTAAAACATGATCAACACACTGCAATAAATATATGAATAAATATGAACATGTTAAAGTCCAGAGAACACAAGTGTGTGAGCAGAGATACAGGATGGATTCCACTTCAAGGAAATAACTGTCATAAATACTCTGGAAGTGTGTGTGTTGGCAGTGAGTGCTGTTGAAGGAAATAACTGCAGAGGAAGATCGTCCATCTCTGAATACTGATGATATTTAACTGTCGGCTTCAGGTCCCCTGGTAGTCTCTGAAAGATGATTGGTATTCCTGTCAGAGGGGAAAGATGGAAGAGACTGACAGTCATCCATTTACATCTCTGTCTGTCTGTCTGAGTCTGTCTGTCTGTCTGTCTGTGTTCGTCGGACAGGTTCAGCAGATAGACAGGTAAAGTAGTGTGAGGTCGATTTGAATGACAGGTTGATGTCCAGTCAGCTGTCAGGATCTTTGGTGGAGACGAGGTGATGAGAGCCAGATAATGGAAACTGCTCCACATACAAACTGTAACACACACACACTTCTATTACTTGAAGTGTTTGTGAGTGTGTCATGTGAGAATGTGTGTTGAGGTGTGGCAGCGGTTTGGGTGAACTGCTCCTTTAAATGTGCTCTGCCTGCAGAGCTTCATTAACGCAGCAGATTAAACACAGACCGGCCCATGTCGGTCCTCCACCGACACGGACAGAACACCGGCTCTGCTGATCTACGCCATCGGCCCGTCGTCACCAGATCTCAGTGGTTGGTTCATCAGAACAAAAACAGCAGGCCCAGTCCTGTCTGTCCACAGTTTCACTGCACACACCACCTGTCCCAGTCTCCCACTCCACCAGTTCAACTGGTTCTCATTCTCCAGTCAACCTTCAGTCAGCTTCTATACCAGCTTCTTCTCTGTGGTCACCTGACAGATGGCGCTTCATCATGTTGTTTCCAGTCTCATCAATATTAACCTGAACCTAAACCTGAACCTAAACCTAAACCTGAACCTGAACCTAAAACTGAACCTAAACCTGAACCTAAACCTAAACCTGAACCTAAACCTCAACCTAAACCTGAACATAACCCTGAACCGAAACCTAAACCTGAACATAAACCTGAACATAAACCAAAACCTGAACCTGAACCTAAATCTAAACCTAAACCTGAACCTGAACCTGAACCTCAACCTGAACCAAACCTAAACCTGAACCTGAACCTAAACCTGAACATAAACCTGAACCTAAACCTAAATCTTAACCTAAACCTGAACATAACCCTGAACCTAAACCTGAACATAAACCTAAACCTGAACCTGAACATTAACCTAAACCTGAACCTAAACCCGAACCTATAGATGAACCTGAACATAAACCTGAACATAAACCTGAGCCTGAACCTGAGCCTGAACATAAACCTGAACCTGAAACTAAACCTGAACTTGAACATAAACCTGAGCATAAACCTGAACCTGATGAAATAAATACTCAATAAAAACATGAAATCCTCAGGATCTCCCACAACAGGACAACAACAAAGACAAAAAGAAGTTTAAAAAAAATAAATAAATAAAATGCTTAAAATACCCCAAACATTCAGGTTGATCAAAACACCCCTCAGGTGTGTTAATAATGGTTGGTGTTTGTTGTATGTAGAAAGTTGTGTATTTTTGTTTCAACTTTGTTCTCGTAATATTTTGACTTTGTTCTGGAAATCTCTGATTTTTGTCTCACCTAATGATCCGTTGTGAAAACTCTCTTTACTCATGTGGACGAATGATTTTAGTGCTTGAATTAATTAATGTAGCAGTAAAATTAATCCAAAAACATCAGATATAACAACGAAATACATTTTATTGATCTATGAATAATTTTACTTTGAGTACTTTTACTGAAGAAGATTCTGAATTCTTCCACTACTGCATACACACACATTATACTCACTCTGTAGCCTTATTATCAGGGTTTGAATCATTAAAGAGGTTCCTATAACACACACACACACACACACACACACACACACACACACACACACACACACACACACACACACACACACACACACACACACACACACACACACACACACACACACACACACAGACACACACACACACACACACACACAAAGTCCCAGCAGACTCTTCAATAACAGAAACATACTAATTAATAGTAAAACTGACACACACTTTAAACCTCTCTCTCTATGTTTATCTGTCCAGTATCTCAGGGCTCGCTCGCCCTCGGCCCGACTAATTGCCTGGATGGCTGACATCATTACACTGAAGTGTGTGTGAGACGAGGAGACGCTCCTCTTAATTAGCCTCCTCTTCTCCCTCTCTCACTTCCTGCAGAGCTCTTTGATTAAACCGGTTTACATGTTCACACTGTGATCATCTCATTGGGGGGTCAGAGGGAGGGAGGAGAGAGGGAGAGAGGAGAGAGATAAAGAAAGAGAGAGGGAGGGGGAGACAGTGATGAGATAATAAATGTTGGACTAAAATGACCAAACAAAAAGATGAAGTAGAAGAAGAACAGAAGTGTTTAAAGAAGAATATCATGTTTGTATATTTTTCTAACCACCACTCCGCCGTGGCATCCAAGAAAGAAAGATTTATAGAAACATGATGACATCATCATCAGGACCAGTCATAGAAACGTTCATCATAGAATCATCCTGCAGCTGAGACAGGATTCCAGTGAAAACACACCACCACCACTGGAACAGCTGAGAGGACCAGGACTCACCATACCTGGTCCGGAGACCAAAGTGTGGCTGATGACATCATCAAACTATTTTACCAGTATAGTAAAAGGTAGTTTTTAAATTCCCAAACACATGTTTAAAGCTTGATTCCAACATACTGACCAGCTTTACAGTTATCCTCTGGTAATGATGTCAGACATCTGATCCCTCCAGTATTTATATCTAAAAACATTCAGATTTTCAAACTAGAAGTCACTGATTGGAGCACATCCCTCCACCAAGGCCCAACAGTCCATTTTAGTTTCATTGCACCTGACTCCAGCAGGACATGTTCGCCATCAAAATGTGTCATGAAAAAAAGAGGACTCCGCCGCTTTATCAGGATCTACTCCACAGTTCATTGGTTCTTTCTCCACCACATGGACCCAATGCTACTGACACAACCTCCACCAATCAGAGCCTAGGAGGCAAAACCCTGGGCAAAAAAGTCTTTGACTCACCATCCTCTACAGATTTTAACTGCACACATTTAAAATAATCTAAACAAACATCTAACCTGTGTGACATCACTCATTAGAACAATGACGTCATTCACCAAACAGCTGTCTAAACACAGGCATCACTTACTCAGCTGGTGATTTACAATATTGCATATCTCAATGCTGTTGATCTATGCTAATAGTGTGATGCATTCAACTGCTCCAGAAACAGGTGGGAAATGTGCACATAGAGTTTGTATATCAGCCAATAAGAAAGCAGCATCTTTTAGTTTGAAGTGATGATGTAACAGATGGATGTAAACTGTGTGTGAGTTTAATAGATCCTGACTAACAGTCTGACTCCATATCATTAACACTGACTCTGTGTGTGTGTGTGTGTGTGTGTGTGTCTGTGTGTGTAGCATGTTGCTAACAGCCGTTAGCGTGTTAATGTTATTGTTTACATCTGGCATGCGGGGTTGCCGTGGCAGCCTGCTAATGAGGCTAATTAGAGGAACACCACGGCCTCGTTAAGAGACGACAGCTGGAGGAACAAACACACACACACACACACACACACACACAAACACACACACACTGTAAACACACACAGTGTTTACAGTGTGTGTGAGTTTGGTGGGCGGAGCCTATAACCATCGTCTCTGCAAACCGCTCCAGGTGATTAATATGTTGATAATATTTAAAGAATGACATCATTTGTGAGTAACTAAAATAAATGGAATGCAGTATATTCCTTCTGTATGGAATATAAAGTAGAAAACATGTACAAGTACTTCAGCTTTGTATGAGTGAGTATAAGTACAATACTGTAGTACTTGCTGCTTTTCCACCAATAAACTAAATCGATTTGAAACGAAACGATCAATCCTCCATTATAGATCAGGTTGACTTAGATTTGGACAAACACTTTAATATCTGTTCTATTGATCTACTCAAACTGTTCTTATGAAATCATTAACAGCTGATCAATAGATTCTACCAATAAACCTGATAAATTGTGGAGGTTGGATCAACTGAAAGTTTCCTAAATGTCTCAAACTGAAACAGTTCAGTGTGAAGAGAAAATAGATGAGGAGGAGAGAAGTGAGCAGCGAGTGTGAAAGTAAAAAAAAGTGAGCGCACTAATGCTAACAGGTGCTAATGAACACACACACACACACACACACACACACACACACACACACACACACACACACACACACACACACACACACACACACACACACACACACACACACACACACACACACTGATGTCAGGTTAAGCAGTGTGTGTTAAAACATCCTCTAAAAGATCTATTAGCGTCAGATGATCAACGACTTTTCGACGACGTTAATGAGCTCACGGCGGCGATGAAGATGCTGCTGTTAGCACCTGTCAGACTAGCACTTCCTGTCTGTTGTCACGGAGACAGAGACCTAATTGGACGACAGACGAACAAGTGATTTATGGAGAGAGTAAGGGAGTCGTTATGTTTAAAATATCCTCATCAATAACTGTCATTATACACACAATTTCATCTGTGATTGAGTTATTGATTGATTAATTGATTGATTGATATTGATATTGTATATTCTGAATATTCTGATATTGTAGTTGATATTAAACGAAAATCAATGAACCTGATTGGATCAAATATTTGTTCAAACTTCAGATCTGCACCATCAGAACCAGACATGTGACCATAAAGAGAAGTGAACCCAGATCAGCTGGTGATCTAAACAGAACCTCAGACTGTACAGTTGACATGGCTCAGCTTTAGCATTAGCTAGCTAAGATGCTAACACACCTGTCCAACACCTTATCATGAAATAAAAAGACCTTTTTAGCTCCCCGCAGCCTGAACTTTTTAACCTCTGTAACAGTTTGTGTAACAGGAAGTGGACTCACGTTTTAGGAGAGACAGGAAGCCAGACGATCCCAAACACCTGAAGCTCACAGGAGTTCAGAGACCTAATGTCTGACCAGCTGACCGCTCCCAGATCAAAACAGCACCTCCTCTTATTCATCTCTGGGCTTTAGGCAGGCTCCACACCATTATGGCTCACTACTGCCCCTCAGGTTTAATAAGGAACTGCACCTTAAACAAAAGTTTACTGATCAAAGAGTTCTAAGAATGAGAGAAGTTCTAAGAATTCTAATGAGAGACTGATGTAATAGTCCTGAAATGATCTGTCCATACAGTAAAGAAATGTCAAAATGAGTTGGTTCGGATCAGAAATCAATGATATTGATAAAAGGTTTGAAGTAAACAGAAAAACCACATGTTTTTACATTTATTTACTTGAGTTCAGACTTTTTACAGATCAGGAATAATCGAAAGACATTAAATATTGGCATATAAATCTTAATTCAATGTGTTTTTCTATCTTAACAATCACAACAAACATCAGCTAAATCCTGGATTTGAACCCACAAACCCCAGTTTATGCAGCATGAACCCTAACCACTGACCCACCAGAACAACCGACACACAGCTGGTTTAACATCAACCGATGCCTGAAGTCTTCTGATCATACAAACATCTGATTGGATGGTTTGTGGACCGTCTGAAGGTGAAGCGAAGTTTTCTCTAGCGCCACCAGCAGTTTATGATGAATAACCCTTTAAAACTAATCAGTGTTGTGTTTAGTTAGCATGCTAAACTGCTAAGCTAGCTTGGCTAATCTTTAAAAAAAGAGAAATTAGATTGACTTACCATATTTCTGCTGCTCCATGATCCAGATCCTGATCCAGTTTGTTTGAAATGACGGAAATTCAACGAGCAACGGAACGCAAGTTTTATTGACGCGATTGAAGTTTTTTTTGTTGTTGTTTTTTTTTGTTTTGAACACACACAAACACCTGAGTCACATACCTCTGGTCCAGAGGGAGGCTTGATCCTCCATCTCCTCATCGCTGAGCGTCGTCTTTAACCACTGGACCATCTTCAGCGCTAAAAACCACAATCAACCAGACGGAGAAAGAGGCTCAGACTGCTAGAGGAATCTGAAGAAAAGTCACCATCAGACAAAAACAACAAACTACAGACTGACTAAAAAACAACTGTCATGTGACTAAATATGATAAAGCTGATGAGGTCATGTGACTAAATGAGAAAATTAATGAGGTCATGTGACTCAGGACTCCGACTAAATAAAATAATAAATGATTATACTAAAGTCCTAACAGTACTACACTATAGACTCTAGTTATACTACAGTACTGTAGTATAGCTAGAGTCTCTTTGTAGTGATTCATTCATGAGTGCGGCTGTATAATTTACCTCAATGAACACACACACACAGTGTTCCTCCTGATGACAGCTGCTTGAGTGTAATCATCCTTTAATTGGCTCAGCTATCAGTTTGTCACATCTACAACCTGCTGACGATGTGTGTGTGTGTGTGTGTGTGTGTGTGTGTGAGGTTAAAATGAGGCCATCTATCATTCACTGAAGTGTTCTTTATTGGCTAACACTGCTAATGCCCTGGAGCTAGCAGTGACCGCAGCGTTGTCGTTGTGATATGTAGAGGATAAATCTTATTGGTTGATTATACCCCCATACCGCCTCTCTGTCACCACAGCGACCACCATCCATCACAACAGGAAGCCATATCTGCATCTGCCCAGGAGCAAGGCAGCATGTCCCCAACGACCTCTGACCCCAATAACAATAATATTGATACACTGATTTTTACTTGGAATCCTGATCAGACATATAGGCTGTGACATCACAGGTTAATATTAAATAAATCAGTCTGAGAGCAACTGAGCAGACAACTGGACCTTCACAGAACCAGAACCTGGAGGAAACTGGAACAACCTGGAGGAACATGGACGAAACTGGACGAACCTGGAAGAACTTGGAAGAAGTGTTCATACAGTGAAGTCATTTATTTGACAAGAAATGTCAAAAATAAGTTTGTTAAGATCAGAAATCAATGATATTGATCAAAGGTTTGAAGTAAACAGAAAAACCTGTTTTTACATTTATTTACTTGAGTTCAGACTTTTTACAGAAAAGGAATAATCGACAAAAAAAAACAAAAGACATTAAATATTTGCATAAACTGTGTTTTTGTATCTTAACATTCAGAACAAACATCAGCTAAATACTGGATTTGAACCCACAACCTCTAGTTTATGCAGCATGAACCCTAACCACTGATCCACCAGAACAACCAACACAGCGGATCAAACAAACATCTGATTGGACGGTTTGTGGACCGTCTGAAGGTGAAGTGAAGCAGGTTTGGTGTCACCTGAGGAGAACATGTCTTAAGGTTTGGACACTTTTTGATAAAATGACTGATGTCAGAAATCTGCAGCCAATCAGTTCTGCTCAGCTGGACCCACAGTTTGGTCGATTTTAGCAAATCAGGTGACGTTTCCTGTTACCAAAGAAGAAGCAGAGATCCTAAACAAGGACAGACGTCTCATTTCGCTCTAAATCCAGATGCCAGAAACAGACAAACGTGCAGCAGGAGGTTTTTCTCCATTTGATGTTTATTCTACTTTTTCTCCTCAGCCTCCTGAGTTCTTCTTTCACATCACTGGGCCATAGAGGCGGGTCCAGCTCTACACCACAGATCGCCGTTCACTTCCTGTTTCTCATTATGAACAGTTAAGGCTTCACAGACAGACGGTGAATCCACCACACTGTCACACCTGACCAATTACTGGTTCTGACAGACAACATATCAACAAGCACCTTACATATACCAGCATGCACTGGTCAGCTCATCAGTGAACACCCCTGATCAAATATAAAAGGTTCATGAGGGGGGGTTTCCAGTGGGGGGAGGCACTTCCTCCTTATCACACAACAACACACTTGAGGCACAGTTAAGACGTCTGTGTCTATTTTAGTCTTCAAACAGCCTTGTTAGGGCCACAAGGCCCCCAGGGGCCCCTATCAGTGCTGACAGCTTTGTGTGTGTGTGTGTTCTTTGTCTTTCAGTTTTCTGTTGCTTCATTTTGACGTGTAGACCTCATGTCCACTAAACGTTGGGAGCTGAGATGAAGCTGTGATGAGGGAAAAAAACGCTACAAGCCGGTTCTGAATAGCATTAGCCAGGAAGCTAACCTGACTCCATGTTAACAGAGGTTTGAAAGTACCAGAGATGTTCGGGGTCTGACTGATCTGCTCCCACTAATGAGCATCTCTGACAGTTTGTGTCATACAAACCGACAGAACAAGATTCTGCTCCATTTTCTTGGTTACCGGGGCGATGAGTCCATCTGATATATGATTGGCTGTCTGAAAAACAGTCATCACACCTCATTTTAAGACAAACTCATTGGTGCACAGATGTGGTGAAACCGCACCCTCACCACCTCAACTGGCTCCTGTTGATGTGAAGAATCAGGGCCGAGCTGCCCCCTGTGGGCCACAGCCTGCAGGTACAGGATTCAGGTTCAGGTACAATGCATGCTGGGCAGGTGAAGGGAACCTGGGTGTGCCACCACCTGGCATCGCAGACTGGTTCTAGGGAAACTTTGATTGGCTGAGAGAAGAGGGGAGGAGCTTCAACAACCTACAGTGTCTGGTTTATCTCACCTGAGAGAGGAGGGTTCTGATTGGCTGATGCATTCTGATGCGTTAATGAGCTCCATAAACTGAGATAAATGAATAAACTCAAACTAAGCTCATAATCTCGGAGCAGGTACCTCCCTAGGAACAGGTCACCATAGAAACCATCCTGTTGGCTAATCAGATGCTCAGCAGCACCACAGTAACCTAATAGACCCCGCCCCCTTAAAGCTAACACAATAAAGCATATTAAAGCATATTGCTTTGAGGGTCTTTAAACAGTTTGAGGTTTATTGGAATAAAGAGTTTGGAGGTTTTATTGCTTCTGATTTTATTCAAACCAGCTGAGTTTTCATTGGCTGCCAACTCCAACAGGACGTCTATATTTGGTTAGCACATATTGACAGGATGCACATGTTTGGTTATCAGAGATTGTATTCCAGACTATGTTTGTGTGTTTGTGCAGAAACAGTGTAACAACACACCTCAGCAGGTGTGAAGATTATTTACAACCATTTTATTAATCAGTGTCTGACTGCATCAGCAGACGTCTTCATCATCTTCATCATCGTCATTGTTGTACTCGAGAACAAAGTAAAAAATAAAAATGGCAATCTAATACATATAAACATAAAATAAATGATAGGAATAAAACATGTAAAAAGAGTTTTTAGACATGTTGTTTACTATGATGTAAACATGTAAATAAATAAATACATGTACTATAGTGTGTGCAGGCCTGTTAATAAATTATTTGTAAACAGATTAAATAATGTTGCTCACAGGTAAAGTTACCGTATTCAGGCCCCGCTGGATGAAGCTGGCCCTGGCTGCTGGTGGAGGACTGTGGTACCGTAAGCAGGTAGAACCATTTGTGGTTGGGGGTCTTTGGTGGTCCTGATGGTCTTCTGACTGTGCCACTGGTTGCAGAGGTCCTCCATGGAGGACCACCTCATCACTGTCTGTATAGACTTTTAGAGACCTGATCCTGATCTGATCCTGACCTAATCCTGACTTGATCCAGACCTGATCCTGATCTGATCCTGACCTGATCTGCAAATGGTTTTAAATCCTGTGACAGCAGCAGTATTTATACACAGTATAGTTGTATAGTATTGCAGTATTTATACACAGCATAGTTGTATAGTATTGCAGTATTCATATGCAGTATAGCTGTATTGTGTTGCAGTATTTATACACAGTATAGTTGTATAGTATTGTAGTATTTACACACAGAATAGTTGTATAGTATTGCAGTATTTATACACAGAATAGTTGTATAGTATTGCAGTATTCATATGCAGTATAGTTGTATAGTATTGCAGTATTTATATGCAGTATAGTTGTATAGTATTGCGGTATTTATACGCAGTATAGTTGTATAGTATTGCAGTACTTATACACAGTATAGTTGTATAGTATTGCAGTACTTATACACAGTATAGTTGTATAGTATTGCAGTATTTATAGTTGACGTAAATTAAATTCTTCAGTTTTCAGGGATTTTCTCTTTCTTTAAAGTCGACATAAAAAACTTCAACTGCACATTTTTACTGCTATCCACGCACGCACACACACACGCACGCACGCACACACACACACACACACACACACACACACACACACACACACACACACACACACACACACACACACACACACACACACACACGACCAAAGCGTAAACGGTGTTCTTAACTGTCTGAACGCCGCCTCAGCAGAAACCAAAGTGGTATCATCTCAATCCTCAGGTGGATTCACACACACACATCATATTATGGGATGTATTGTAATGAATCTCTAGGTTGCCCACAGCAGCAGGATGTTGTTGCTTTCAGCAGATTTGCAGGTTTTCCCTGCAGACTCTGACGGTTGGATTGAACGTCTTCAAACGCCATTGTGTTTCTGCCTTCAGGCCAAACAAACATCACATGTTAAAGAATGACATCATAGAAAACAGCGGTGGAGCCATTCTACTCATATCAGGCTGTTAGCCATTAGCTGGAGCGCTCTGCTTTCAGTCGTACTCCTGGAGAGTCACAGCAGTCAAACCTGTCCTCCGGCGTTAGCTTCAACCTCCACCCTCTAACTGCATGAATCTCAGGTGGTTCAAACTGACATCAGCTGGTCAGGTACCTAAATGTCATGGAAACAGAGCGCTGACAGGAAGTTCTTCATTTATCAACTAACCCTCAGTATGATGGGCCAAAATGAACCAAAAGAAGAGGACCCACCCAGACTGGCCATCGGTCTGCACCGACCCTCCACCAGAACACGACATCAGCAAACAGAACCTCACCCGAATAAAAAGTAAAATACGACCACCTGACCCTCCAGAGAACAAACATCAGGACAAATACCAGCCAGGAGGTCCAGGAGGATCCACGTGAGGGGCTGGGATGAGGCTGAGAGTCATCCCTGGCTTTGGATAGAGCACCAGGACCACAACAATGTGTGTCTGGTTTTACCTCCTGGTTTCTGGAGGCGTCCCACCAACAAACATGTCAGACTTCCTCGTCATGTCTCATCCGTGTTAAACGGGCTCAGGGTGGTTCTACAAGTCTCTGCACGGTGTCAGGAAACCTGTGTCCTGAAAACGAGTCTCACAACACCAGGACGACCCATGATGTTACCGTGGCAACTGATGTTTATGAGTTTAGGCGGCTTTGGTTCGACAGCGTGTGAAAGTCACCTGTGACACGGCTGCTGTTGTTTGGATGGAGTGTGTTTACACACACACACACACACAGTGATAATGTGATGCTAATAAAGCAGCAGTGTGTTTGGCAGAGGGCTGGTGACCTTTACATGATGATGAAACACAAATGTCAGGAGGGTAACAGTGTGTGATTGACATATATATAGATCAACGACTTGTCTCCTCCCACTCGACAAAATGAAGCAAAAATATCCCCGAATCCAGTTTGCCATCTTGTTCTGGTGATGTCATCTGATGATGGTCCCGCCTATACAGCCTCTCGACAGGCAGGTCTCAGCAGGGGGCGTGGTTTATAACATAAACATGAAGCAGGATAACTCTCATTGGTCAGTGGAAGGACAACTCTGCCGACCTCCTGAATCCTCCTGACCTCCAGGAGGCGGAGCTTGAAGGGCATGATGGGAGGAGACATATGGTCAGAGTTGACATAGAGGCACACACATTCTCCAGTCAAGGTTGTTTTTATTTATCATAACCTTCCGGTGAAAAGAGGCGAACACGTCTTTCAGGCCCACACAGGTTCCTGTGGTTAGAATCAGAACCCAGGTGGGTGTGGTCTGGCCTCCTCACCAAGAGGAGCAGGGGGGCGGAGCCAAACGACCGTCTCCTAACTTAACCACAAAGTTCTTGTCTGAGCTGGACCAAAGTGTTGTTTCATGTTTTCCTCCCATCTCCTCCTCCTTCTCATCTTCCTCTCCTCTCCTCTCCTGTCCCATCCTCTCCTCCTCCTCCTCCTCCTCCTCCTCTCCTGTTCCTCTCCTCCTCTACATACTAACCTGGTTTTAAACTTCATTTCATTCACTCTTCGTCCCTCCTGGTTTCTTTTCATTTTCCATCTTGTAGTTCAAACTGAATTTCAGTCACAATGTGTGTGTGTGTGTGTGTGTCTGTGTGTGTGTGTGTGTGGTATATTATGGTATATGTTGCTGCGGTGACGGGTAATGGGAAATTGATTGTGACAAAACCACATTACAGACGCATATTTCCATAAGAGTTTATTTACGTTGTGTTACCGTGGGGAACGTCATCTCCCTTCATATTCGTTGCCGTGGCGCTGATGTGATGTGGGCAGGTTCTCCCGGGCTGAAACGGCAGCGGTGGCCTCTTGGGGAATTGAACCTGCGGCGTCCGCTAACAAATGAACAGCCTGGCCAAACCGGCTGCAGTCATCTCTTCATTTAACCTGAGCGGCGCTCCGGCCGCCCCAGACACTCCAAATCAAGACTTAATTTCATTCCCATGATGCCCTGCTTCAGTGCAGCGCCTGGCGTTTGGTTGGCGGTTTATTGGCAGATATGAAGGAGCGCCGGCCGCCACAGCGCAGTAATTATGGCTGTAATAACCCAATGTTGTCCATGTAAATGGAAACAAATCATATGTATATATACAAACTCTCAGGTGGAGGCAGGCAGAGGGGCTGATGGGTATTTGATTTGTCGTTGTTTCTCCTGCATCTGTTTCTCGTTAATATCCGAGAGAGAATTCATTTCCATCCAATCAGCTGCATCGGTCTGACTCAGTTTGGAAGTTGAGTTTGTTCCTCAGACTCAGTTTACATCCCAAACATGAAACTTTCTCTCTGCTCGTCTTCATGTTTCTGCTTGTGAAAAAGTTTCAGTCCTTCATCCAAAGCCGCTGTAAAGTTTTACTGCATCTACAGTACATAGACTGGTTCATTATGTGTGCACACTAGTCACATCATCTGACCGCATATTTTCATCCACCCACATGAACCAATAATTGTCTCTGATTTAATGACTCCACCCTCATGGACATTTGACGTCACCTCTAGCGGTGCCTCAGGATTTATCAGGAGGAGGTCTGTTCTACTCCAAACTGTTTCACTGTATGAACCTGGACTGTGTGGGACTTTTAGGATGTGTAGAAGAACACATACAGTTTATTTAAAGCTCATTTAAAGAAATGGTTGCTGATTGGTTGAACAATACTGAACTTCTCTTGCTGCTACCTGTCAATCCTCCCTTCATGTACCTGCTTGCGTGTCTTTATTGTTGTTTTTCTGTATCAGACTAATTTGATTGTTTTTATATTGGTCATGCTTTTACGTGCTTCTGCTTTGCATGTTTTTAGTCAATTTCTGTTCTAACCTTGTCACATTATGTTGTCTTTAGTCCGTGTTTTATATTAACATTAACATTATTATTGTGATTCTGTTTTATTAGTCCCTTTTAATTAGTGCTTAACATTGTAGTATTGTTGCATTTAACTTAATATTTCCTCTTCCTTTTGTTCTGCATGCTCATAAATGATGAATAACTTTGCAATTATAGTTTTATATTCTGTTTTTTAGGGAGACTTTTTAAAATGTGTCCAGGGACTACAGATGAAAAATAGCCTCTTCGCTAACTTTGGCACATTTACAGCAATGTTCATTAAGGTGCACTGTCCCTGTCAAATAAACCAATAAATAAATAAAATAAATAAACACAGAACATTCATTAACATTAGATCCTGTCTGCGTGTCGGAGATTTAAATCATTAATGAAGTTAAGCTGCTGTGCATCGTGGGTAAATGTCACCGACGGCGGAGACACATGGTTTCTGCTGCTGGTGGATCGCTGCAGGTGATGTCATCAATATTTTCCTCATTAATGATGGATTATTTCAGCCACCTGCAGTCGATCAGCTATTAATCAGAATGATCATTTTTCTGATGGATTAGGTGCACCCAGATTATTTGTCCTTAAACTAGCAGAGAGGAGTTGGACGTATATTAAATGGGTGTTTACTATGAACCTGTGTTATATAACTTAGATATTATTTAATATAAGGTAGACACTATCTTATATAAGGTAGACACTTTTAATAAGGTAGATACTATTTTATATAAGGTAGAAACTATTTTATATAACATAGACACTATTTTATATAATGTAGACACTATTTTATATAACGTAGACTATTTTATATATACACTATTTTATATAATGTAGACACTATTTTATATAACTTAAGCATTATTTCATATAAATTAGACACTCTTTTACTTATCATTAAATTATGAATAAATAAATGCCACAGAAAACATGAACCCTCTGGGGTCTGAGGTTGTTTTTGTGATTTTCATGTTTCTTCTAAAGTTCACTTTTTAAAGTTAACAGTAAACAGTCAAATGTTTTCTATGTACATTTAAAGCATAATCTCATCTTTCTGAAGATGAATGAGTAGAGTGAATGTCTGAAATGACATTTTGTAATATGTAATTTTGAGTAGAATTGTCTGTCACTTTACTTTTGCTAAATACTGAAGATAAATTGGTCTGAAGACTGACTTCTTGCTGTCGATGAGGCTTATGGGACAGGATCCACACAGGAGGAGGCAGATGATGAGGGTGTCCAGCTCTCTTCCTGGCGTCCTATATGTCACTGTGAGTCATGTGATCTGGTGAGAGTGAGCATGAGGAAGAGAAGGGTCTACAGATTCCATTTAAGCCACATTTCTACAACGTTTATCACAAACATATTAACAGAAATAGCAAAAAATAAACAGCTAGCTCGCTAGTGGTCATTCTAGCTCTGTTGGTCACGTGACTTCGGACATATCACAATGGTCTGTGGAGTCATATGATGGGAAGAGAAGTGAATGATCCTGGTGATGTAATCTGATTGGACAGCTGATCTCTCTGTCATCATCTAATATTAACAAGCAGCAGCTATTAACTATTGACCAGAGCCTGATCTGGTCAATGATTGATGAGGCGGTGAGGTCTCTTCATGTTTTAACGATGGCGTCCTGTCAGAGAACATCCCATCACACACACACACACACACACACACACACACACACACACACACACACACACACACACACACACACACACACACACACAGATGTATTAGAATAATTAAAGAGATGGTCCTGTGTTCTTATTGGCTACAGATTCACTCATATTTTCAAATATTCATCAGGAGGCGGGACTAATGCATCATTTACACACATTGATTGGTTTGAATATTGAGACTGAATGAGACATAATGACCTGGATGATGGACTTAAACACACCATTTGTGCACACACACACACACACACACACACACACACACACACACACACACACACAGACACACACACACACACACACACACACACACACACACACACACACACACACACACACACACAGACACAGACACACACACACACACACAAACACACACACACACACACACACACACACACACACACACACACAGACACACACACACACACACACACACACACACACACAGACACACACACACACACAGACACACACACAGACACACACACAGACACACACACACACACACACACACACACACACACACACACACACACACACACACACACACACACACACAC
>CM075203.1:7500-202500 GCA_037577475.1 Chaunax sp. Z400 | reverse complement strand
TCGCGGTCGGAGAGGAGCTATCAGGTCCGAGGAGCCGACATCCATCACCTGCTATTTATCAGCGGCAAGCCAAGTTTTATAAGAGAAGAAGAAAAATAATAACGGCGGCGCAGAAACAATCATCAGATAGATGGAGGCTGTTATGAGATTAAAACTCCTCTGACAGTCGCTCCGACTCCTCCCATCAACATTTTATCTGCTGGATGAAAAAAGAAATGTGTGATGGAGGAAAAGATTCAGCAGTAAGGTCTGCTGCAGTCTGATTGGTTAGATCCTGTAAACATCAGCAGGTTTTAACAAACATTCAAACTGCTTCAAACTTTATCGCTCCGGGATCTGAGACCATTTTATCCAGTTTTACTTCAGAAATTCTTCTTTTTAAGTAGCTTCTTAAAGGTTTTATATCTGTGTTGACAGCAGAGACCTGAACACCAGAATCCAGACACTCACCAGGACCAACAGCTCTGGTGCCTGGAACTGGTTCACCAAAGTCCCAGAGTCCAGTGGGTCAGAGTTTAGCAGGTCAGAGTCCAGCAGGTCAACGTTGTACTACATACTGTAAGTAATAATACTTTATAATACACAGTAACATACGGACCTGCAGTATTAAAACAGACCAGTGACATCATACACAACAGGATTCTAGTGGAAGATGATGTCACATGACCTCAGATCAGTTTATAAAACACACACAAACACACACACACACGGATGAGGTTGTTCTAAAGGTCTTATTATTAAATTAATCTCTATCATTATTTTTGACTCTCTGAGCCTCTTTACCCTCCAACACACACACACACACATATATAAATATATATGTGTGTGTGTGTGTGTGTAATCCTCTTTCTGAGCAGAAAAGGGTCAAAAACACAATTTAACTTTCTTCTCATTAATTTAACCAGGATTAGCAGCCAGTCAGAAACACGGTGTGTACACAAATGTATGTATGTTTGTGTGTGTGTGTGTGTGTGTGTGTGTGTGTTCAGAGGTTAATGGTGTTGATGTTGACTTTTAATTGGTTTCCATTCAGAGGAAATTCATTAGATAAATCTCTCTCTCTTTCTCTCTCTCTCTGTCCCCCTCTCTCTCTGTCCCGCCCTCTCTCACTCTCTCTCTCACTCTCTCTCTCTGTCTCTCTCTCTCTCTCTCTCTCTCCAGCCTCACAGAAAGAAACTAACCAATACCTGATCAATAACTTGCCTGGTTGAGGTCTCATTTATGTCAGCAGCTGTTCAGAAGTTATTAGCCTCATGCTAACGTAGCCTCCTGCCCATAAAAGTTCTTAAGGTGTACCAGTGTTGGGGTAACATGTAATATATTACTTTTAGGAGTAACAAAGTAATCTAGAGCCTGATGAGGAGGTTTTCAGGATTCGTCCAGCAGCTCCTTCCACACAGCCTGTTCCAGACGGCCTGGTACGCCATCACTGCTTCTCACCATACGCTATAAATGCTAACTTTTCAACCTCTCCTGCACGGAGCACCGTTTTTTCTAACAGCTTTCAGACACACAAATAAAAAAACTTTTAATATTGTCTGATCCTCCGGTTGGATGAACAGTCCTGTTCCACTGGAGCATCATGCTGTTTTAACCAGTGTGAGTTTTTAAAGTACAGATGAGTCTCTTTTACACAGAGATCATCAACAGCACCACAACGACGACCCTTTGTGTAGTTAAACTGAACAAACCAATTACGTCATAACACTGCTTCAGTATTACACGTCAAGCTAAAGAGGTGTGATGTGTAACACATCAGCGTATAGTGCAATATTTTACATCAGCCTCCAGCAGCGCTTTGTAAACATTGAGTCACATGACAACAACAATCATTTAGCCTCCCTGTTACATGGAGGTTGATCTCGTCCTCTGATTGGACACTTCTAAAATGTGATGCGACATGGCTGGTAGAATCAGCAGGCTTCCACTGAAATGAGATTTATATTTTATTTCCTGATTATCAACCTCCTGGCGAATAAACCAGGAAGTAGACAGCAGGACAACAGAAAGTAGACAGTTGGACAGTTAGGAAGCAGAAAGAAGGACAATCAGGAAGTAGACAGGAGGACAAACGGGAAGTCAGATTTATTCTTCATCTGTTTTCATGTGTCCTTCTTTAATATTTTTTCTTTCATATATTGTTTCTGGGTGACTCCATTAGATGAACCTGAATATGTGTGTGTGTGTGTGTTGAAGCTAATATTAGAAAGGCTGGATGATAATCGCTCACTTGTCACCGTGACAACAGACATGGATCATATTTAGACTCCATGAAACTCAATTACACACACACATACACACACACACACACACACACACACACACACACACACACACACACACACACACACACACACACACACACACACACACACACACACACACACACACACACACACACACACACACACACAGGTGTCTGCAGTAATTCAGTTATTGTTATTAATAACTGCGGTTTGACAGACTGGACACATGACTTCTATTCTTCTTTCTCTTCTCTTTTCATCCATTTTATCTGATTTTTTAAAATCTTTCTTTTCTTTCTTTTTGTTGCTTTCTTCCCTTTTTAACCTCCTTACAGCCTTCATCACTCCTCTTCATCAGTTTAAAACAGTATTAAATCATCATTAATCATTTATTTCTTTGTTTGTTTTTTTGTTCCTTCCTTCCTTCTGACAGAAGAGGTTTGTGGGTCAAAGTTGTGTTACGGTGTGTGTGAGTGATTGATAGACCTACATAATGTCTAGATTCATAATTCATATGTCGACATGACGACTGATATTTTATTCAACACACACACACACAGACACAGACGCACACGTTTTATTAAAAGCAGACAGTGTTTCAGCTTCACTATCAATTATTCAACTGTGTGTGTGTGTTTGCAAGAAACACTGATGGAATGTTATCTTGATGTCACTTGATGCCCCCCCCCACACAGACACACACACACACACACACACACAGTAAACAGTAAACAGTGTGTGACCTCGTTAAGCCTCGTTAGCTCTCTCAGGTTTGTTTGCAGGTAATTAGCTTGTTTTGTCTCTTTGTTTGTCTTCTTTTAGTTTAATCAACAAACATGGCCGCCCTCTGGGACCCTATCCCGTGTTTACAGCTGCTGGTTGTCAGGGCAACACATCCACCACAGATTTAGTGGGCTGATCAGCTGATTGATAAACAGAATCAGGCGGCAGATGGAGTCAAGCTGGAACTCTCACAATTTACTAACTGGTGTCAACTGACTGGTTTCATCTGACTGACTGGTTTCATCTGACTGATTGGTTTCATCTGATGGACTGGTTTCATCTGACTGACTGGTGATTCTGTATATGACACGCATGACATGTATGACATCATTCACTCTAGATGAGCAATGTCAACTACCAATTGGAAGCCAGTATGACCTTAATGTGGAGGAGGAGGACTAGTCTAGCATAGCGGTCTGAGGACTAGCCTGGTGTAGCGGTCTGAGGACTAGCCTAGTGTAGCGGTCTCAGGACTAGCCTAGCGTAGCGATCTGAGGACTAGCCGAGTGTAGTGGTCTGAGGACTAGCATAGTGTAGCGGTCTGAGGACTAGCCTAGCGTAGCGATCTGAGGACTAGCCGAGTGTAGTGGTCTGAGGACTAGCATAGCGTAGCGGTCTGAGGACTAGCCTAGCGTAGCGATCTGAGGACTAGCCTAGTGTAGCGGTCTGAGGACTAGCCTGGTGTAGCGGTCTGATGACTAGCCTAGTGTAGTGGTCTCAGGACTAGCCTAGCATAGCGATCTGAGGACTAGCCTAGTGTATCGGTCTCAGGACTAGCCTAGCATAGCGATCTGAGGACTAGCCGAGTGTAGTGGTCTGAGGACTAGCATAGCGTAGCGATCTCTGCTGAACATAAAATATAAGCATAAATACTCATATCCTCACCAACGGATGTATGTCATCTGAGAAAAGGTTTTATATTCTAAATTTAAAGAATTAAAATGTGTAAAAAGCTCCTCCAGAGGAGATGGGTCATTACGGCCCAGAAACGACGTGACGGACGTCCTCCTGACTGCCTGCATGGAGACGATAACAAACTCAGACGGAACATATTAATAATTCCTCTAAAGTATTCTTCATACTGATTAGCTCAGATTTATTCTCCTATTTATTAAATTTTAAATCTCAGTTTTGAAAACACTCTGGATGATCATTTAATTTGATGATTGTTTAATTTCAGTTTATCTCAGAGGTAAAATAAAGTTTTGGTGGACGAAAACTTTTCCAACTGAGGATCGTCTCAAAGTTTGTCTCTGCTCATTAGGAGGAGTCTCAATGATCCAATCAGATCACTAACGAGGTAACAGGTGGGTTAACGAGGTGGCCGTGACACACACATACACACACACACACACACACACACACACACACACACACATTGTTGTCTGTGGTGAAAACGTCCTGATTGGACGATTACACAAGGTGAGACAGGTCAGACACACACACTCTGAAACCGAGTGTGTCAATGCATACCGATCAATATCAGGCCGATCAATAGGTCATATATCGATCAACAGTGATGGAGAGCATCAGTCTAGGACAACGAGCTGCAGCTAAACAGAGAGAGGAAGAGAAGATGAACTCAGAACTCAGCTCTAAAATCAAGTTCATCTAAAATCTCTCATTTGATTTGATTTTTGACTGATTTCGTGATTTCAAAAAAAAAATTCCATCACAATCTGTTGATGTAAATAAATATCTGTCTGCTGATATCCAAACCATAATATAATGTTGTTGTTCTGTGTTTGAAGCAAAATGATCCAACCCCCATCATACATCAGGTTTATTATTTATTTATTTATTATTAATCTGCTATTGATCAGCTGTTAATAACAAATCACACAAGAACAATTTAAATAGATCAATACAATAGATGTTAAAGTGTTTCACATCTAAGCCAACCTCAACACCTGTAGTCACAGACCTGTAGTCACACCTGTAGTCACACACCTGTAGTCACACCTGTAGTCACAGACCTGTAGTCACACCTGTAGTCACACACTTCTAGTCACACCTGTAGTCACACACTTCTAGTCACACCTGTAGTCACACACTTCTAGTCACACCTGTAGTCAAACACTTCTAGTCACACCTGTAGTCACACACCTGTAGTCACAGACCTGTAGTCATACCTGTAGTCACAGACCTGTAGTTACACCTGTAGTCACACACTTCTAGTCACACCTGTAGTCACACACTTCTAGTCACACCTGTAGTCACACACCTGTAGTCACACCTGTAGTCACACACCTGTAGTCCCACACCTGTAGTCACACCTGTAGTCACCTGTAGTCACACACCTGTAGTCACACACCTGTAGTCCCACACCTGTAGTCCCACACCTGTAGTCACACACCTGTAGTCCCACACCTGTAGTCACACACCTGTAGTCCCACACCTGTAGTCCCACACCTGTGGTCCCACACCTGTAGTCACCTGTAGTCACACACCTGTAGTCCCACATCTGTAGTCACACACCTGTAGTCACACACCTGTAGTCCCACATCTGTAGTCATACACCTGTAGTCACACACCTGTAGTCCCACACCTGTAGTCCCACATCTGTAGTCACACACCTGTTGTTCCTCCTCCATCAGCCCATCCTGACAGTGATGAAGAGTAGAAGAGAACAGATGATGATGATGATGAGTTGTGTGTGTCCCCCCCGTTATCTCTAATGGCATGAATGAAACAGGTTGGCTAATTGCTAATGGAGCCATTAGCGTTGTCTGCTAACTCACACAGTGTGCCAGCTGCTGTCAGGGCAGGCTGCCAGTTTAGCATGTTAGCGGCTAGCTCAGCAGCTACAACCAGCTGTCACCTGTCTGTTTCTTTACTGCTGAGATTCAGAGAAGCTACAGCGGACATGCTAACAGTCTTAAACCTGCCTAGCCTCTACCTGTATGAAGCGAACTGTCAGTCACATATCTACTGTCATCTACAGTGTTTCTGCCTCTATGATGTCAAAGTCTGCAGGTGATGGAATAAAATTCTGCTCTTTGAGTCTTTATATCCAGTCCACATGTGTGTTCTGGACCTGGAGAGGGTCTGGTCCAGCGGGGAGTCCTGTGACTGACAGGAAAATGAAGCGTGAGCCGGAAGAACGGAGTCTGAAGGCAAAGCTCTGGATTCACCAGTGGATCTACGTTTTAGTCCAACCTGAAGCACTTCTTGTTTCTGCAGCTGGAGAAAGTGATGTCATCATTATTTTTCTCGTTAATGGTGGATTATTTAATCTACTCATGTTATATCTAAAACGTTCCTATGAATAAAGACGAAACTAAATAGAACCCTTTGTGTCGTGCCCTGACTTTATTCTCCATTTAACCAGCTAAAAGGATCTGGACCTAAATGAACCTGAACCTGGTTTGAGTTTATTACCTCTAACAAAAACATCCATTTTCTGCAGGACATAAAAACGTTTAACATTCAGTCAAACTGGAAAAGACTTGTTTCCATCAGTAAGAATGTCCAGCATGTGTTTGAGGATGTCTTATCATTTATGTTTCATATCTGTTCTTTTCATTCATTCTGTTTAAATGTGATGATTAAAATGTGTTTTTTCTGCCAAGGACAGAAAACAGAGAGGAAACGATTAATGAACTTTATTAAACACCTCTGTTCCCTCAGTGGACACAAAAGCACAAACAGGGTTTGATTAAGATAAATCACTGATAACCTGAAACCTCATTATTCCACAGACTTTTATTTATTTCTCTCTGATTCTCTTTGTTTTTGCTCCAACAGAGGAAAAGATGACGCTGAACTAACACCTCACTATGAAGTATATTTTATGGTCATCTGTCCAAAATATTCATTTACATTAACATCACATCATTCATCATCACTAAAACATAGAGAGACCAGCCAATCACAGCACAGGAGAGAGACATCATACAATGTCCTCTAACAGTAAACTCACCTCCAGACAACAGAAACACAGAATAAAGTCAAACTAAACTACAATGAACCTGATTGGATCAAATATTTGTTCAAACTTCAGATCTGCACCATCAGAACCAGACATGTGACCATAAAGAGAACTGAACCCAGATCAGCTGTTGATCTAATCAGAACCTCAGACTGTACAGTTATGAGGAAAAACTATTTGACCATCTTCATCACCACCATCCTCATCAGAGTCTTCATGAACACATCAGCTGTGATTCCCAACACAACCAACAGGAAGTAACAAATGTTCATCTGAAATATTCTTTTTAATTCATACTGTAATGGTCACATGACCCTTTAGATCTCACACATACATCTGAATAAATGAATGGGGCAGACAAACCTCACTACAGAGTTACACCACACACAGTCACATAGCTAGCGTTAGCATCATTTACAATAATCAATCAATGGCAACAGGTTTGCTAGCAAGCTGAGATGCTAATACACCTGTCCAACACCTTATCATGAGATAAAAATTTTTTTTAGCACCCAGCAGGTCAAACCTTTTCACCTCTGGAACAGTTTGTGTAACAGGAAGTGGACTCACGTTTTAGGAGAGACGGGAGGCCAGACGGTTCCAAACACCTGAAGCCCACAGGAGTCCAGAGACCAGGGGCCTCATTTATAAAACTGAGCGTAGATTCTATCCTCAAACATTCTGTACTCAGACCTCAGAATGTTCTTACGCAAGAAAATATTCACATCTAGAAAACCATGTGTCGCACACCTGTATGCAGTCTTCTCCTCATAAATACACACCTGCAGTGAATTGTGTGGGCATGATCTCCTCCCAGAGTTGTCCCACAATCATCCATAAATGGTCAATGCTAAATACCTCATGAATATACTGATGTTGAGTATAGTGAACAGTGAACAGCACAGACCCGAACCTCAAACAGGCTGGGTGAAAGGGGCTAGAGACTCCATCACTCCTTTAAGTGTGGACACGCTTGTTAAAACTCAACTCAGACATCAGTCATTATAAAATTTGAAGAACAGCACATCTCACCTAAGAAAGACCTGGTCAAACAATAAATATATGTAAAAGATGAAGAGTGGACTGAATTTGATAGCCTGAAAGACAAGTCCCCTGTAGCGGCTGCAGCTAATGTTAGCATGTCTTCAGCCAGTGCTTCAGCTAAAATTAGCACATCTGCATCTAGCGCTGCACTCATTCGTGGAGGTCTCTATGAATGATGAACCTTTAAGTGAGGCATCGGCAGCTTCATGACATCATCAAGTAATTAAGTAATTAAGTAGCCACCTGGATAAGTTGTTGTTGGCGATAACTAACTACTATCTACTTTTTTCATTGTCTTGATGATTCTACTAGTTGTTATTAATGATCCTTTATCAGTTTCTTCATGTTAGTCAGATCTGAGAACAGATTCTTACGTCCTACAGAAAAAGGAAAGTACCAAAAAGGTACCGTTGGGTGTCAGCACTGAATGTTAGGTACCATGTACCTGACACAGTACCTGAGGGACTCATTTATTCAAGGTGGAATTCACGCGGTGAGTTCAGGGGTCTGTAGTTAGAGCAGCAGATACTTTTGCTCTCTGGGCTCCTCTCTGCTGGTGAAGGCTGTTTCCTGACCTCTAATAAAACAGAACCAGACATGACATCACGCCCAAACCACCATCATCACATTCAACCTGTTAATTGATCCAGGGGCCCAAGACTCAGCTACAGGGGCCACAGCAGATCCAGGATTACTGCATCAACTGGTTTATCTAATTAAAACTATAGAACACAACCAGCTGTTCGCCAGCAAAGAAAACTAATGTCCTGCTGGGGGCGAGAGACATTTGACCTCTGAGAGAGAGAGAGAGAGAGAGAGAGAGAGAGAGAGAGAGAGAGAGGAAATCCTGGTGTTGTTGAAAATGTTGACATGTTCCTTTAAGGAGACAACACAGTGTGAGTGTGTGTGTGTGTGTGTGGATACAGAAACAGAATCACGTGTTATCCTGCAACAGAAGAAGAGGCTGTGATCATTGTGGTCTGAACACACAAACACACACACACAGAGACAGAGCTCAGGGTTCTCCCTGAGGACCTGATTGAGAGCAGGGAACTCTGGTTGCCGTGGCAGCAGCAGCTCTCCCCCTCCTCCATCAGCACTCGTTTTCCTTTTCCACTCGTTTCCTTCTGTCCTTTGTTGTCTGTCTGCCTGTCTGTCTGTCTCACAGCAGGACAGACAGACAGTCGTGTTACAGTTTATCAGTTGGCTCCTGAACATTTAGGCTGTGTCCACATCTCCAGCCTCTGATTTCAGATCAGTTCTGGTCCTATCATCTGATCGCCAACAACAACAAATGTCATATTAGTGAGACGACTCATGGTGTTCAAACCCAGATGGAAGCTAGTAGTGAATGTATGATGACATCATCTCTGGAGGACGGCAAACACTTGATCAGCTGATCATCATCTCTCCTCTCTGGTTTGATTTTACTGCTGTCTGCGCTGGATGATGACGACAGAACTCAGAACATGTTTATGGAAAAAGACACATGAACTCTGACCGTTCTTATTCAGGTCACATGAAAACCCAACAACCTAGTGAACTGGTTACTGACCCAGTTAGTGATCAGGTAACAACTGCAGGGTCTCTCAACCAACATGTCTCATGATGTGAGTTTACCCACGAGGCACAGCAGCTTAACTTCATCGATTAATTTAAATCTCTGACACGCCGACAGCATCTAATGACTTTCACCTCCGACAGGTTTTCAGCCGTTCTGGTTTTTGGTTGGTTGACTGGTCAGCAAGATTACTCATAAAGTTATGAACCAAATTTCACTGATTTTTGAGAATGGATTTGGCCATGGAAAAATCCGTTAGATGATGGTGACGATCCAGATCCAGGAAGTTCTTTTCATTTCATGCAACATTTTCATAAATATCCTGAAATGTCATTTTCCAGTCACGATGAACGTAAACTGACAGAATCTTTTATTATTAAAACAGAGACCAGATTTGTGTTTTTGTTTTTATGTGGCTCTCAGGCCCTAAATGGACAGCTTGGTGGAGGAATACGCAATACTGAGTGAGTCGAGTAGTTAATGTTCTGTGTTCCTCCACACATCCAAAAGGTCCCGCACACAATCCAGGTTCATACAGTGAAACAGTCCACGTTTCATGTCATACAGGTTGAACCAGAAACACTCATCATGAACTATACCGACTTTCAAATTTCCTCAGATTGTTTATATTCTTTTGATTTTCATTGTAATGTTTTATACTGGTTTTTGTTTCTCAAGTTTTTTTTATGTAAAGTACCCTACTGTATGCCTCATATCCGGGGACCTGGTAGCAGTATGCTAACATCTTAGATGATGGTCCGTCCCGACCAGGTGACATGAGGAATGATGAAAAGGCTGGAAACAGGAGTTCCACAAGGGTCCTCTCCTGCACTCCCTCTACCGCTACCACGCTGATGACACCCAACTATTCCTGTCGTTCACTCGTTTGACACTCAGGTGGGGCATTGCTGCTCACCTGGCTGACATCGACCTGGCCTAAAGTGACCCCTGAGCTGGCCTACAGGGAGGTGAAACCCCTCACTCCTCAGTTTCTAGACCATGTGGTGGACTTTTGTTTCTTTTGCGTTTCACTACTTATTGTAAATCTCTTCAGACAAACACATCTGACACATAAATGTATTAAATTGATGGTTTGTGAGTCATAAAGTTGAATTTTGTTTTCTTTTTGATAAGGATAATTTATATGTTAGCCAACTAGACCAGTGGACTTAAATTTAACCTGGCTGCAGTAAAATAGCTGATTTAATAGGATCCTTGAAGCAGCCTTCACTTTTATATTTTTGACTCCATATTTATAAATATAAATATTAATGTGTTGGTTTATAACTTTATGATGTCATTTC
Source organism: Chaunax sp. Z400 (assembly GCA_037577475.1). Taxonomy (NCBI): domain Eukaryota; kingdom Metazoa; phylum Chordata; class Actinopteri; order Lophiiformes; family Chaunacidae; genus Chaunax; species Chaunax sp. Z400. Next base: position 191,631 of record CM075203.1, on the reverse strand, counting down.
AATTCAGTGTTTATATTTCAGGCCTGTTGGACTTCTTCTGTTGTTTTGTCTCCTGACAGAAAATACTTGATGCTTTAAAAAAACGTCAGAGTCTGTCAGAGCGACCAGCTGACTTTATTCACTGTGAGGAAATCATTTGAGTACAGCCAAACAGTAATTAAAACAACATTCAAAACAAAAACTACTGGAGCTGATTGGACCATCAGCTTTGATTGACAGCGCTATAATTGTGTGAAGACATTAATGTTGATTTTCTTTTTTTGATACAAAACAATGGTTTGTTTTTCAGTGTGGCACCACCACATACACACACGTCTAAAACCCCATGAAGACGACATGACTCGACATCCATTTATACAAAAACAATCTGAGATATAAATACACTATTTATAATCCGTATGTTACAAAAAGAGTTTCCCTCGGTGAGCTCAGTGACGGGGTGGGGGGGGCGGGGGGGGTGGGGGTGGGGGGGGGGCATGTGATCAACCACAGTGACGTGTAAATATTCAGCCAGCTACAACAAAACCCACAGAGAAAACACAGGGGCGGGGCTTTGTGGTACAGGGTGGGGTTTAAGTGCTCGGGGCAGGGCTTGGGTAGGAGGAGGAGCTAGAATCAAAACTTTAACAGGAAGACGGATAGTTACAGTAGCCTATCAGGATGCAGGATTTGTTTGTTACAGTACGAGCATTAAAAAAAAGAAAGAAAGAAAAACACACAGACATGGGAGGGGCCAAATGAAGAAGGGGCTGGGCTAGTGACAGGAGGAAGATACTTCTCATCCATTACTCTTTCATTTACTTCATCATTTTTCAGTGCTGAGTTTATTGGAATGATTAAAGGCCCTGAACTATTCAGAAACGCATCTAAAAAATGTCTGAAATTAAGTTGAACTGAGTTCATGTTCATAAAGATAATGAAAACGTCAAGTTGTCACAATACTGGAATCTGATTGGTCCACAGCTGAAGAGACCCTTCAAGCATACCGGTTCCTTGCTTCCAAACTGGAAGATCCCTTCTTCCGTCTTGCCTACGTGGAAACTTCCTTTTTTATTTCCTAACTGGAGGCTTCTTTCGTTTGTGATCCCTGCCCTGACATGTCTGCATGTTTATATACGCTCTAATCCCAAAGTCTTTTCCTGTTCCTTAAAAGGGCAACGACCAATCAGGGACAAGGAAAGTTTCAAACGTAAGAGGGTTTCAGTTTTCTGTCATTTCGGGCCTTTAACGTCCAAAATCTTCAGATCTGTTGTCTTTAACCAGAATTACATCAAAAGTATAGGAGATGATGTCACATAACACGTGTGACATCACAGTTTTTACACCGACAGACCCCACCCCCAAACACAGACTATAACATCAGAATAATGAAAAGCACCCAGAGAAAACTGCTGTTCAAAAAGTCTTTTGATTTCTTTCTTCAGAGACGGAGGCTCCGCCAACACAACAGCTGACTGTTTTAAAATCTGTAGGACAGAATCAAAACCCTGTTCTGACTGGCCAGCTACTGAGTCTGGCCCCGCCTCCTCTGAGGTGATTGGTGCTCATGGCTGAGGGGGAGGGGCGAGACAAAGATTCTTTACATCGGAGGGACGACGAGGCCGGACATGGCTGCAGAGACAGAAAGAGAAAGAAGCAGATAATTTAAAATGTATTCAATGTTACGCAGCAGTTTGGTGATGAAACACAGCAGCAGTGACAGCAGGGGAGGAGAAGGAGATGAGGAGGCTGGTCCAGCTGCTGGTCTCTGGAGACCTGATGCTCTGACAGCTAATGTTCTCTCTGAGAGGACCAGCAGTCTCTCATAGAGGCAGACGATCCTGCCGCCAACCAATAATAAACCTCTGTTAGCATCACATTCATCAAGCACAGATGGTTGATGACGCCTTACCTGAACATCCAATCAGGGCATAGATAGAAATAGACTTTCATACTTTTAATCAAAAAGTCTCCATGAAAAATGTTTTGAATTTGCAGTTAGCAGGTCCTGTTAGCAGTGTAGCCACGGTGATGACATGATGATTATCGGGTAGGTTCTGATTGGTCGTCTCTGAGTTTTAAGTCATTTTCTATAAATGGGTATCTGAGATTATGACATCATCAGGAAAGTTCTCAGAACCACAAACATTGTGTTACTGGTTTGATGTTACAGATGCAGAAAGGAGTCATTACATCAACGGGTGGTTTAGGTTTGATTAGTAGTGGTAGTATCATTATTATTATTATCATTATCATTATTGTTATTATTATTATCATCATCATTATTAATATTATTAACATTATTATTATCATTATCAATATTGTTATTATTATCATCGTCATCATTATTATTATTATCATTATTATTATTGTTGTTATTATTATCATCATCATGATCATTATTATCATTATCCTCCTCATTATTATTATTATCATTATTATTATTATCAATATTATCACTGTCATTATCATTATTATTATCATCATCATCATCATTATTATTATTATTATTATTATTATTATTATCATAATTATTAATATTATCATTATCATTATTATTATTATTATTATTATTGTTGTTGTCATCGTCATTATTATTTTTATTATTATCATTATTATTATTTTTATTATCATTATCATTATCATTATTATCATTATCATTATCTTTGTCATTATCATTATTATTATTATTATTATTATTATCATTTTTATCATTATTATTATAATTATCATCATCATTATTATTATTATTATAATTATTGTTATTATTATTATACTGAGTTGTGTTTGGATCATGATCTGTTGACTGTCCGATCAACTCCAGCTATTGATAACATTCAAACTGTATTTATTCATCTATTGACAGAGTATGGCCAGAAAATACCCCCCCCACACACACACACACAGAATGTGGCCTTTCTGGCGTTGAAGGCGAAGAGCAGCATGAATATTTAACACTCGACAAACCTCTCTGTCAGAAACACTGACATCACACGACTGCCAGAGTGTGTGTGTGTGTTTAGTGTGTGTGGTTTAGAGGATGTATCTGTGGGTTGTAGTGAATAAAACATGGATAGACCTGTCACTCTGCATGCAGTACTAACAGTTCAGGTTACTCACCCTGTGTGTGTGGGCAGTGATCTTGTTTATGATGAATAAATACTGTTATTACAACAACAACAACAACAATAAAATAATAATAATAATAACAACAACAATAATAATAATATTACTACTACTATTACTACTACTACTACTACTAATATAATAATAATAATAATATGATATTAAGTAGACCGACATTCCGTAGAGCTCCTTCCTCTGCCAGGACCATCAGCCCCCTTTCATTCATTAAACCGGTGGAATCATGTGATCCTACCGGTCCCGGCGGTAGACGCAGGTTTTTAGCAGACTGCAGCTAGATAAAGACGACCCCCCTTTGAAAACATACTGGATCTGGATTTTTGTTTCTGTGATCTGCAGAATGGTTCAAACTCATCGATACCAACCCACTAAATACACCTGACTTTTATTATGAAGGTCCATCTGAGAAATTAAAGAAAATCACACGTCAGAAAAGTGGAAAAATCCTGGATCCACCTATTTATCTGTTCTGGTCCAGGACCAGTCCTCCCACCAAGTTTACTGGAAACCAGTTCAGAGGTTTTAATCCTGCTGACAAACCATCAAACAAGCCAGAACCTCATTGGTGGAGGTAATATGTGACATGTCCTCCATTCCTCAGTGAGTGTGCAGTAGTGGATTCTGATCTGGATATCTACTATGGAGAAGGTGACCAACCTTAAAATCATCTTTACATGGAAAATTAAAAGTAAGATTAGTAGAAGAATAGAAATATTAAAAGGAGATCATGGTTAATGTGTAACGTTTGGTGACGCTGGTTTTTATTGTTCCAGACAAAAACTGATCAGGACAAACAACGACTAAATCCTCAACCATCATTTTAACGTCAGGAAGAAAACGTCTGAACAGTCTTGGATAAATCTAAATGATTTTCATCTGCCTCCATATTTTAAGTACATATTTTAGAAATATTTAGGCCTTTCTTTCAAAGTATGATTCAGACGATATTCTAATATTTTACACCAAATTCATCCGCCGCTGAAAATAAATAAAAAACTGTTTCCTTCAGAGAGCAGTTGTTTAAAACATCAAACTCGACAGGAAGTCAGTTTATTAGAGGATTTACTTTGTGGCTCATGTTCCACAGTTCAACTCACCTCAGTTCGTTTAATAATCTAAGACCCAGAACGGTTTAATTAAGTCTGTTAGTTATTCATAGGTGTGTTTAACATTAATTCAACCAATCAGAGTTCATCTCCCATCCCCTTTAAAAGCCAGGTGTGTCTCAGCTGGAGCATTGATAGTTTTATTCCTCTTTCATCCTTTATGCCTATTTTATTCACACCTTACTGTATATTAAATTTTTATGTTTGTTGTTTTTATAAAGTGCTACACAAACGAACTTTATTATTAATTATTAAATAAATACTATACTTACTTATACAAAATAAATCATAACAATACATATAAATGTAGCTATTTTAGCAGCTATTAAACAGAAATAATGAGGATAAATTATTAACTACATCTAACTGCTACAAATATAAATGACACTTTATCATAAACATAAAATCAGTATATTAATTAAAACATCAGTGTTGACATTATAAGATATTTATTGGTTGGCCTGTTGGTAAAATCATCTGAGTTAGAAAGCAGCGGTAGAGGTATCTCTAGGACTTTTATTGTGAAAGGGGACATGATAAGGAGGATAGATGAGGAAGATGAGGAGGAGGAGGAGGAAGAGGAGTGTCACCTTGAAGCCCGTTGGTGTTGTTGGAGCAGTTTGGTGGAGGAGGAGGTGAAGCGCTCGGCCGGACGACGGGAGCGAAGGCGCTCTTCTGTTTGACGGCGGCGGAAAAGGAGAAAACCCCGTGGGAGGAGTTACAGTTAGAGACCGCCATGGTGGGACTGGAGGGGACAACTGGAACACAGAGAGAAACCAGTCAGACCACTATGAACATGTTAAATCCACGTTAGGACAAAGAAACCAGTCAGATCAGTATGAAGTAGTAGAAGTAGTAGTACCAGTACTACCAGCAGTAGTAGTAGTAGTAGTACCAGTAGTAGTACCAATAGTAGTACCAGTAGTAGTACCAGCAGTAGAAGTAGTAGTAGTACCAGTAGTAGTACAAGTAGTAGTACCAGTAGTAGTACCAGTAGTAGTACCAGTAGTAGTACCAGTAGTAGTAGCAGTACCAGTAGTAGTACCAGTAGTAGTAGTAGTACCAGTAGTAGTACCAGCAGTAGAATTTACCGGCAGTATTTACCTTGATACTTACTGCCGTAGGGAGAGTTGGCAGATGACCCGTTCAGGAAACTGGGAGACGTCGCCACTCCAAGGTTTGGCATGCCAGTGTTGCCGTAGCCGTTCATGCTGTTGCTGACGGTGTTGCCATAGTTATTCTGTTGAGGGGTAGAGCTTGGCACGTATCCCCGCGGCGACACACTGCTGGTGTTACGACTGTAACCAACTGGAAGAGGGTGACATCACAGGTGTAATTATACTGTATTAGCATACCTTCACCAGCAACACCAGTGTTCACAGTTCAATACGTCTGTCACCAGTCAGCACTGAATTTTTCAGTGTGCATTCATTCATATTTTTTTTTATGCTAACGTTTTCACTCTTCTCTACTAACTGGTTCTGCTGCTAGCGCGCTATGCTAACACATCATACAGTTAATTGATTTGATCAACAGATGGTTTATCCAATAGGCTGCCTGGTAACTTTCAACAGTCTCTGGTCACAGAATCATAGAAAACTGATGACATCATGTAAATGAATATGTTCAGGTGCCATCGTTTGCCTTGTTGTTTGAACAGGTTGACATATTTGAGCCTTTCAGACCAAACTGAGGACAAAGTGGGCGGACTGATGTTGGACTGCTGAAGTTCTCGTACCTTGCGTTGTGTCTGAGACGTTGACAGCCAGTTGTCCACTGAAGGAGTTGACTCCCATCATGCCGTGGGAGGTGGTGTTGCCTAGCGATGGGATCTGGTTGTGGTTCCTGGGAACGCTGTAGAGAGCTTCGGCGATGTCGGCAGCTCGCTTCAGGATGATCTCCTGCAGGAAGACAAGGAAGAGGGTTTAGACAAAAAATACAAAAAAACCTAAATATGGGTACACGTCTCAACAGGCTTGTACTCTGTATCACATCATACGTCATGTATGTGGATTATTCGTACTTTGGTACAAGCAGTATTTTTATGTTGTTTCTAATGAAGGAGGTCTTTATATGTCAGTATTTATTTATTTTATTTATTTATTTGTTTATTTATTCATTTAGATACTGTATTCATCCGACAGCGATTTGAATACATTTGACCCATTCCTGAGGAGCAGTGGGCTGCCTTTACATTGCGGCGCCCGGGGAGCAAATTGGGGTTCAGCATCTTTGCTCAAGGATGCTTCGACTTGTAGACTTGCAGGGGCTGGGGATCGAACCACCGACCTTTCATTCCATGAATGACTGCTCTACCTCCTCTTTTAGACTTCCTGCTTCTTGTTTTTGATTTCCTGTTTCTTGTTTTAGACTTCCTGCTTCTTGTTTTCGGCTTCCTGCTTCTTGATTTAGACTTCCTGCTTCTTGTTTTAGACTTCCTACGTCTTGCTTTAGACTTCCTGCTTCTTGTTTTAGGCTTCCTGCTTCTTGTTTTAGACTTCCTACGTCTTGCTTTAGACTTCCTGCTTCTTGTTTTAGACTTCCACTTCCACTGTCTGCTCCATCCTGATTTAGTTCTCCTGTGTGTTGGTATCTCGTTATCATGTGTATATAGACTGTTTCCTCCTTTCCTTTTCCAGTCCGGTGTTTATCATAGCCTCACACGTTCAGCCTTCTTCTCGTTTTCCATTTCCATTTTTGTTCGATGAGTTTACTCGGCTTTGACCTTTGGCCTGTCTGCTGAATCTTGCCTTTTTTTGTGGATTTTGGATTAGTTGTTCTGGACCATGTTGGATTACTCATGTACCTGTGTTGCCTTCTCTATGGACTTCCTCATCCCATTTGGATATTGTTTGCATGTAGAACTGCTCCACGGTTTAGACCCAATTTAGAGCCGTTGTTGAATATTGGACTGGTATAAAATCCCTGAACCGCCTCCTGATTCCTTATCTGGACATCTTCAGTCATAACAGTCATGTGACACAGTGACAGTTTCATTTGATTGGACACAGAAGAGGTTGTTTATATCAACCTGCCTCCTTTTATGTTTGATATCTTCACTGATCTTTTATCAGTTTGTCTGATTGTGTTTGACATTTTTCTTTGTGACTCCTCTGATCGTATGTTATTGATTATTGATCTGTCTGAACACAGACTGACTGCTGTTATTGGATTTAAAATGGTTAGTAACCTCTGTTCAAGGTTACCACAGACCCGTCAGGGAGTGTGTTCGGGGTGATTAACTCCTGTCTTGAGGAGCCTGTCGGGGGGATGGAGTGAATATAAAGTGTTTCAGTAGGTTCTGACTCATAAACCTGGAGGAGGAGGAGGAGGAGGAGGAGGGTCCAGGTCGCTGAACATCATGGGAAATGTCTTTACTAAAAAATAAACAAAGCCTGTCCAAAAACTCCTGCAGGACTGAAGCCAACCGTAATCTTAACCATGAAGGTGGAAAGGATTTAATCAATCAGGTGAAATAAATATAATCAATAAGGGGCTGTTTCATAGTTTAATATAATTCAGCTAACAGTGGAATGATCTTCAATCAATCTTTGTGATTGTAGAAGTAGTGTGAACTCAAACTCAACTTTTTCCTCATTTACAAAAGGCCTGTTTAATTTATGTTTGATTGTTTTTTCAAATTTATGTCCATTTGATTGGTTAGTTGGTTGCTTTGTTTGTTGTTTACTCTAACAGTTATGGTTTGGGGTGGGTCCGAAAGCCCATTAAATTTTGGTGTGAATCTGGATCAGGATTTAGGACCATTGTGTGGCACCGACCAAAGGTCAGCTGTAGTGTGTGTGCAGGTGTGTTACCTGGTTGTTATGAGGCATCCCATAGAGCGCCTCCACCAGGTCAGCTGCCCTCTTCAGCAGCACCTCCTGGAACAGATGAAGGAGGTTCAAACGTTTTATACAGATGTTTAAAAATCATCAAATTAAAACATGATGAAATGTTTGTTTGCATCCACTCCTGATGTATGAATGTGATTGGTTAATTGTGGACATTCCTTCCTTCATGGACGTCAATGTTTATTTACTAAAATGATTTTTGAGCTGCACAAATCATTTTTAAGTCGGCCTAAACTTCGGCTTCGTTGGGCGTCATTTGTTGTCTGTTTGTATGGGGAGCATCGAGGTGCAATCAGGTGCTCCTGATCATCCGTCTGACGGTTGGATGAATTTGTAGAAATGTTGGTTAGCCATCGCTCTCTCTGAGGCAGAGCCAATTCCCAAAAGTCTGAGCCATTAAAGCAATGTACAATCTATCTAGTTAAACACAGCTAGCTTAGCATCACTTCTGTCTGCTTAATGGACATTCCACCTGTTGGTCCCTAAAGCTGCCAGGTCATGCCTCTTTTGCTTGGGGAATGCTGGCTTCCTGTTTAGAATCACAATTGTTTTGTTTTGTTCAGTGTAAATGAACAAAGGCAGCGTAGAGAGGGGTCTGTTGGGCGAGTGTTGTTGACCTGATGGAGCTGATACTACAACCCCGTTTCCAAAAAAAGTTGGGATGCTGTGTAAAACGTAACCTCAGTTGATCTTAAATGAGCTGGGGCCCAGTGATGGCGGGGCGTTTCTGGATCTAGTTTATATACAGTTTTCTGGATCTAGTTTATATACAGTTTCAGCTGTCATTTGTGGATGCAGCGATGAACTGTGTTCAGTCTTTTGGAAGTGTTCCTGAGCCCATGTAGTGATGTCCACTGCAGAATCCTGTCTGTTTTTAATACAGTGATGTCCACTACAGAATCCTGTCTGTTTTTAATACAGTGATGTCCACTGCAGAATCCTGTCTGTTTTTAATACAGTGATGTCCACTACAGAATCCTGTCTGTTTTTAATACAGTGATGTCCACTACAGAATCCTGTCTGTTTCTAATGCAGTGATGTCCACTGCAGAATCCTGTCTGTTTTTAATACAGTGATGTCACTACAGAATCCTGTCTGTTTTTAATGCAGTGATGTCCACTGCAGAATCCTGTCTGTTTTTAATGCAGTGATGTCCACTATAGAATCCTGTCTGTTTTTAATGTAGTGATGTCCCCTACAGAATCCTGTCTGTTTTTAATGCAGTGATGTCCACTGCAGAATCCTGTCTGTTTTTAATACAGTGATGTCACTACAGAATCCTGTCTGTTTTTAATGCAGTGATGTCCACTGCAGAATCCTGTCTGTTTTTAATACAGTGATGTCACTACAGAATCCTGTCTGTTTTTAATGTAGTGATGTCCACTACAGAATCCTGTCTGTTTTTAATGTAGTGATGTCCACTACAGAATCCTGTCTGTTTTTAATACAGTGATGTCACTACAGAATCCTGTCTGTTTTTAATGCAGTGATGTCCACTGCAGAATCCTGTCTGTTTTTAATGTAGTGATGTCCCCTACAGAATCCTGTCTGTTTTTAATGCAGTGATGTCACTACAGAATCCTGTCTGTTTTTAATGCAGTGATGTCCACTGCAGAATCCTGTCTGTTTTTAATGTAGTGATGTCCCCTACAGAATCCTGTCTGTTTTTAATACAGTGATGTCACTACAGAATCCTGTCTGTTTTTAATGCAGTGATGTCCACTACAGAATCCTGTAGGGCCTGTGCCGTCTGAGGGCCTGAAGATCACAACCATCCAATATTGGTTTTCATCCTTGTCCCTTGGTTCAGAGATTTCTTCAGATTCTCTGAATCTTTTAATGATATTGTTACTGTAGATGAAATCCACAAATTCTTTGTAATTTTATGTTGACAATTTATTCTTAAATTGTAGCTCTATTTTCCAGTGCAGTCTTTCACAGAGTGGTGAACTCCTCCCCATCTTTACTTCAGACAGACTCCGCCTCTCTGATGCTCTTTTTAGACCCAATCATGTTACTAACCTGTTACCAGTTAACCTCACTAATGTTGAGATGTTCCACCAGCTGTTTTCTTTTAGCATTTCACTACTTTTACAGTCTTTTGTTGCCACTGTCCCAACATTTTTTAAATGTGTTGCTGGAATCAAATTCAAAATCCCAACTTCTTTGGAAAACAGGGTTGTATTAAACAGTGCTTATTCTAATCATAGCTCAGTTACACTTCACAGAGCACACACACACACACACACACACACACACACACACACACACACACACACACACACACACACACACACACACACACACACACACACACTGAGCCTCTTTAATACTGAACTACTTCATTCAATGATCAGTTAGTGGTTAAAATGAACAGCTCTGTGTGTGTGTGTGTGTGTGTGTGTGTGTGATGATGCTTCATTGAGTCTTTATCTTAATTAAACACTCTCTCTCATTAATCTGCTGCTTTTCATTACAAACTTCTTCAGGAGGGTTGCAATTAACTCCGCCCCCTCAGCCCTCCATCACCCACACTCGTCTTTTCCTCCGTCCATCTCGTCATCCATCTGTTCCTCTGTGCGGATTTTCAAATCTCTTCTCAAACTCACCTCTGAAAGGTTGTTTAATGATAATACAGATAATAACAGAAAGAGCAGTGTGACATCAGAGGGTCAGACATCCAATCACATGTTTCCTTTTCCTTCCTCACATCTCATCTCTCCTCTTCTTTTATTTATGTATCTATCGATCCATTTTTACTTTTCTTTTTTGTACCTTCCTTTTTCCTTCATCTCCCTTTGATCACATGATAAGTTAAATTTATTGAACTCTTTAAACAACAGAGTGTTTAATCTGCTCCTTTATGCAGAGCGACATTCAAGAGTGTCAGCATGACACACACACACACACACAGTGTGTTTATAGTGACAAATGAAGCCTTATTACTACAAGTGTTTCATTGTTCACAGCGAGATGACAAGCACCTCTCTCTCCCACACACACATTAACAAGGTTACCACGGCGATAGAGCTGGAGGTTGGGATGTCATCGCTGAGAAGGAAACCAATTATTCTTTTAAGCCCAGACACACACACACACACACACACACACACACACACACACACACACACACACACACACACACACACACACACACACACACACACACACACAGATCCATCAGATTCAGTCTTCAGCAGCAGGAAATTAACCTTTATAAACACGACATGATGAATAATCACAGTAAAAAGTCTTAATAATAAAGTCTGTCAGCTGAGTCTGAAGTATACTGGTCCAGTCTAATGCTGGTCCAGTCTAATGCTGATCCAGTCGAATACTCGTCCAGTCTAATGCTGGTCCAGTCTAATGCTGGTCCAGTCTAATGCTGGTCCAGTCTAATGCTGATCCAGTCTAATACTCGTCCAGTCACCACCAGCAGCCTCCCAGTGTAGACATGAGGAGGACTCCTCTGAGCCGGACTGGTTCACAAGTTCTCACTTAAAACGGTCCTGATGTAACATTAAAAATGTGTTTTTTTTGTAAAGATGTCTTTGGTTTGGCTCCTTCCTGTTTGCTGAGCGCTGCTGGAGGTCATGTGACTATGAGTTCTCTTCTAGTTCCTTAAAAACATTTTAAACATTTTAAAACGTCTCACATTTTGTTTCTCAATGCTTCATAAAGAGGTGGAGAGCTTTTAAAAATATACATCTGATTAAGTATTATTCTTTACAGGATGTTAGCTATGAGTTTAAATTAATCACAGCTCCTCCTCATGCAGGAGCAGCAGCCATGTTTTGTTGGATCGCCCCCTGGTGTTTTGGAGAAAATCATGACAGAAAATCATAACATAGCATAAATGCTCACACGATGATAGAGATCTTCTAATAGTATAGCGATAGTCCACTCTCAGAACTTCCTGGTATGTAGGGGGCGCTCTCGAGGTAGTCCAAAATGAATGAAGCTCTATGGAGCAGAAGCCATAAAATTAAATGCTTACGGGGAAAAAATGTTTTTCTGTCATCTTTCATCATGTTTTGGATGAAATGGTTTGATTCAATAAATACCAGTTCATCAGAATTTTTATTTCTGCTTCAGTTGTTGTAAAATGTTGTTATTGAAGTAGTAGCATTGGTAGCACCTCTGTTAGCATCACAAACCACTTTACAGCATTAATAGTCGGTGGAATATCTGCTACCAGAACCAGATCTACCAGAACCAGATCTACATGAACCAGATCTACATGAACCCGATCTACATGAATCAGATCTACATGAATCAGTTCTACATTAGTCTGTCAGAAACCAAGGTCCTCCTGGTCCTCCTTAGAGGAAGGATGTCGGGTCACAATCAGTCATAAATTCTTAACTGACCAATCAGCATTCATTAGCAGAAGGCTAGCATTTTATGGCTAAAATCTCCTTCCTTGTAAGAAAAACTAAAGAACATTGGTGTGTTTTCATTTCACCTCTGATATACAGTATAATCAACACTATATAAAATTTAGGTCTTTTTGTCTTGAAGTAGGTGAAAATAATTATTTTAGCCGTTTAGCTCCATTCATTGATGACTCCTCCCTCTAGAGCGCCCTCTAGGTGAACTGCAGCTGATTTGCAGGCTGATGTAGAAGACCTGTGGTGTCGCTCCAACATGAACACAGCTGAGGGCTGCACTCAGTCACATGATCAGTCTGCTGATGACATCACCTGGGAAGGTGCTGCAGTGACCAATCAGATGCATCCTGGTGAACGACTTTGTTGAAAACATCGTTCACTTCTCCTACCCACATCATGTCCGAAACCTTCTCCACAACCAATCAGCTGCTGACTTTCTACCAACACCATAACAGAACCAATCGTCAGCTTTGCCATCTTTTTATCTCCTGCGTTAGAAATGATTGATTTATAGAGAAAAACATGATGTCACTAAAACACACAGACGTTATTTCTCTTTTTAAATTTGATAAGAAAACACTGATAATCGTGTGTGTGTGTGCCAATCTCCTTTCTTGCCACATGGCTGCACTCACTGATTACCTGATTTGACTGTTTCAACCTCCCTGTTTGCGAATGGGCTTTAAACACACACACACACACACACACACACACACACACACACACACACACACACACACACACACACACACACACACACACACACACACACACACACACACACACACACACACACACGTGTGTTGAATTTAATAGCGCTTCCTTTTGAAGTGTGTGTGTTAGCTAACAGTGATAAATGTTCCATCGGTTCATTTATGTAGAAACAACTTTAACACCTGAAACTTAAAACACAGTGGTCCACTGGATGATGTCAGAGCGCAGGTCTGTGATTGGTCTGTTTGACTGTCACTCAGAGGACATTTTAACACTGAAGTTGTCTACGCTGACAGTCTTCTCCGGAATGTTTGACCACAGCCATGGTCTTCATCAGCGACGTGTTTTCAAACCCATAAAAACACCCCAGAGAACCATCCTGGAGTGTTTCATACCGTTAAACTCTAAACTTTCTATTAACAGACACATCACTAAAAAAACACCTGTGTCCACAGACGTCCTTCAGGAGCTAAATCCGGACCGGTTCCTTGTAGAAACATGCCAGAAACAGAAACATTGCCAGTGTGAACCAGTTTGAATCCTAAAACAGCACCAGTCGCCCAACTGTAAGCCGCCTTTAGCCCAGACATGGTCGACCCTGTGTTTGGTTATGGAAGTGTGGATGAATCCAGTATCAGTCCAGTGGTGGGATTGACTGATGGACTGTGTGGTTTGTTGGACAGAACCCGTGATGGGGATTTAACCGTTCTGACATGAAACCACATGTGTTCCTTAATAGATGAGATGAGACGTCTTCATATGATCAGAGGGTCTGTGGTTGCTCTGCTGCACGCCGAGCACAAGGCAGCGTGGGTAATTGAATAAAACCATCAGATGAATTATTAAAGACGTGCTGGGATGTTTTCATTATGGAGTTAACAGCATGTCAGGTCGCATGACAGCTGCTGGAGACAGAAACAATCCTCCGGCAGCCGGTCCACGGGCTGCTTCACTGGTTGGACTGTTTCACCAAGCACAAACACAAACCGGAGATGTGGATTTAGTAGAAGACACTGATCCATCACCAGGTCAGGCTACAGCACCAGGTCCAGCACCAGGTCCAGGATCAGGCCCAGGATCAGGCCCAGGATCAGGCCCAGCATCAGGTGCCAGTCAACACCCAAACCTGGGCCAAGTACCAGGTTCAGATCTAGTTCCAGACCCATCACCATGATTGAGTCCAGTGTGGTGCAAACAGACTGCATGGCCAAAAGTATGTGGACACAGAGTTGGACATGTGATCGGTGGTTGAGACAGACCCCGCCTACTTTCTCACTTCCTCACAGATGACCAATCACAGAACGAGATGGATGTGATGTCAGATTTCGAAGGTTGGAGAAGCTGCATGGACATCTCTGATGATGCGGGCTATGAGGCTTGTTATCATCATCATCATCATCATCATGAGGAGACTGAAGATTTAAAATTACAAAGATTTTTGTGTTTGTTCTGCTCACCGACAGGGGCCTGAACCTCAGGTTGGGAACCATTTCTCTAAACTATTATTAGACTGTGAATATTCCCATTCATGGACTCAGAGCAGGAGAAACAAAAGAACAGCTGGATCCAGAAATTGTCCAGCTTCTGTTCACACAGGAGGCTGAGGAGGTGTGTGTGTTAAAGATCAGCTGATTTTTATCAGGACGCTGAGCAGCCAACCGGAACACAGACTGATGGAACCATCACACATCCTGTTTGTTTAAAACATTTGTTTGTGTCGGGGGGAGTGGGGTACCTTGGGCAGCCTCTCGGGGTCTCCGGGGTGACGAGGGATGACCTTCTGTAACCTCTGGAAGCCATAGTCGATGGTGGGTTCGTTTAATGCTGAGGAGGAGACAGAAAGGTCATGTCATTTAAACCATCGCTGACATCATGACGCCTCCATTAAAAACACGAGCAACAAACATGTAGTGAATATGTGGTGATCACAGGTCGGTCACTTTATTTAGAGAACCTGAATGAGGTTCTAGCGGTTCTTTAAGATGCTGTAAATGAGGTTCTACAGCTTACGCATGAATTAAATGTAGAACCTGTAGACCCTCCTCTTCCTCTTCCTGTCTCATCTCTTCATAAACTCACCTTGTTAAGGTGCTTCATTACATAATAATCTCCAAGTGTTTTATATCGACATTTATATTCTCAGCTTTCTGAGTCCCAGAGACACGAGGCAACAGATCATGTGACCCGAACTCCCCTTTCCTCTTGTGGACCAACGGTTCTGGTTCTTCATGGTTTAAAGTGTGAGGCTGACAGCAGCAGTGGAATATTAGAATAAATAGGAGATAAACATAGCATAAATGTCTAAAAGGACATTCAGTAGTATTTAGTAGAAGTGTTGTCTGTCTCTACTGTCACCAGATGTTGGAGATAAATTGGATTGAATGATGACGTCATACTACAGATGAAGTTTCACATGAAAAATTAGCATTTTTTTTCTATCAAACAAATATTTATTATATATAAAATCACACAGAAAAAAACAATCCACCAATCCATGTATGAGGAGTCAGATGACGAGCGTGTCAGCTCTCTTCTCAGAGAGAGCTGTGAGTCACGTATGATGTCATGAGAGGAAGAGGGTCTACAGATTCCAGACCACGTTTATCACAAACACATTAACAGAAACACAGCAGAACATCCACAAACCTTTGGTTCTGCTTATTTCTCAGGAACAGTTTGTATGTTTAATGTGTGTACTGATCTCTGATTGGTCACTTCTCTGACACACTTCTTCTACTCTCCTCTCACATCATTTACACTTTAAAGTGGTTGGGAGGCGATAAATCAGAGCGTCAGTGAACGCAGCAGAGCACAGAGAGAGAGTGTGAGTGGTGTGTGTGTGTGTGTGTGTGTGTGTGTGTGTGTGTGTGTGTGTGTGTGTGTGTAGTGCATGAATCATAATCCCGTCTTGGTTGAGCTGTGTTTAACAAGCTTTAGACTGACTCTCCTATACATCACAGTGTGTGTGTGTGTGTGTGTGTGTGTGTGTGTGTGTGTGTGTGTGTGTGTGTGTATGTGTTCAGTCCTTGAAGGCTCACCAGGCGTAACCAGCAGTTCTCAGACGTCTGTGTTATCTGCTCTGATGTGACCTTGTGTTGTTGACTGTTTATTATCACCTGTGTGTCTTTTCTGCCGTTAAAATCCTTTATGATCAAACTTCAATTTGTCTTCAGCGTCTTTGGTTTTGCCCTCAAAGCCTCAAAGGCTGAGTTCAAACACTTTTGGCTACAAATCTCAATTCTGATTTTGTCAGGGCTGTGTGAACGCAACAATCTGATCTGTTCAAATCAGAGGTAAGTCTCTTTCATATGTGGTCCTAGATTGGATCCATGTGTGATTCTGATCATGTGACCTGAATGATGACGGTCAGATCAGAGTTCATGTGTCTTTTTCCATATAAACATGTTCTGAGTTCTGTCATCATCATCATCATCATCATCGTCATCATCCAGTGCCGACAGCAGTAAAACCACCAGAGAGGAGAGATGATGGTCAGCTGATCACCATCTGCTGCTGATCCGCTATAAACACTTTAAATACTATATTCAGTAAATTGTCACAGTTTTGTCAGTAAATTACTGCATATTTACAGCAAGTAAACAAATTAATCTACATTATATATCCTGTATATAATGATAATTTAAGAATATTCACACACTTCTACCTCAGCCTCAGTACACTGAGTAATAAGTCGCCATTTTTATTCTCCTCTAAGTGTCAAAATGTTGTCAAAACTGATTATTATTGTTTTTATTTATTACAATTTATTACAAGTATTAATATTAGTAGTACATGCAAGTATACAGTTAATTACAAAATGCAGTAATTAACTGTATACTTATTTCTCGTATTGTACTTTAATTGTAAAATACAGAACTTTGCAGGCTGCTGCAGTAAATTACTGTAAATTTACAGTGAAAAGTTTAACAGTGTATGTTTGTGATATTATTTTTTTTTTTTACAGTTTTTGTTTCTTTAAATGTGATTAGAATCAGATTAAACATATCTATTAATTAATCTATTAAATATACTGACACGTATTTGAACATACTTAAAGTATATTTCATTAAAGTATTTCTTTAGTATATACGCAGCATCATGTTATTGTTTATTGACATATTGAGATCATAGATAATAGAAGATGATGAATCTGTATTTTATATCTGACATCTAGGTTTGAGTCTCACCTGCCTGTCACTGACTTCCTCTGAAGTCTCTATCTGATTGGTTCATGGGCTGTGATGAAACCTCTACTCAGGCACAAGACTGTGTAACAATTCGATCAAAAAGCTCTTCTGTGCTGACGGATGGATGTTGTTACCCAGCATGCCGTTTCACTAATAAAGCTGTGACGAGTTTGTATTGATCTGACATGACAATGATCTGAGTTAACGGTCAGCTGCATCATTTAATGGAGGCAAGAGATGATCCAACAACTTATCACATAAATCAGGTCAGATTCATGAATGAGTCGGGTTAGCGGTAATATATGAACAACATACAGCTATAATATAAATAATCGGACTAAAAATTAATGTCAGACCAAACAGAGAGCCTTCTGATTGGATCATGAACATGTCAGAATGGTTCCCTATTGGATCATATCGAGCCTGTTGTAAGAATCTTGGTGACTGGTTTGACAGTAATCTTAGCTTTGAGCAACAACAACAAAGCTGGTGCCATTTTTTTAATCATCTTAGAAATTTTTGAAAAACAATGTCCTGTTGTGACATAACAACATCCTGTTTCGCTGCAGAAAATGTCCTGACAAAATGTTAAGAATATTTCTATTTTGTTCTGACAAACACGGCCAAAAATCTGGTTTATCAATTGATTCCATGGTTTTATTTAACTGATTGACTATCAGACAGACAGGATGTCACTGTCAAATCAGACTAATGTGTGTGTGTCTGTGTTTGTGTGTGCAGACAGGAGCCGTTGAAGTGATTGAAGTGATCAATAATACACGATCAATGCTTGCTGAACTTGAACACTGTGATGTGTTCAATGAAATAGTAGAAATCATTGCTGACTTTCAGAAGTGGTGAAAAGTTGTACTTCATTACAGCTTTGATCATGAAACAGGTTAAACCTCTGAGGATGGACCGGTGTGCTTTTGGGATGTTTCTATAATGTACTTTCTAAAACATAAAGGGACCCAGTCTAGAACCCTGAGGAACGCCACCTGAGAAATGTTTCTGTGATGTTTCTATCAATATGTTTGTGATAAACGTCGTATTAATGTGGTTTAAATGTTGCTGGAATCTGGGTCTGCTCTTCCTCATCCTTAATCTCACCAGATCATGTGACTTACAGTGACCAATAGGATGTTGAGAAGAGAGCTGGACACACTCATCATCTGACTCCTCATACAAGGATTGGTGGATTGCTTTCTTTTGTGGGATTGTTTGGTGTATTTTCACCAGAGAGTTGAAGGATTCTGGTCAGATCGTCTCTTTCCATGTTGCTATGGGACAAACAGGAACCTCATCTTCAGAAAGCTGACATTGCTTTGTAGTTTTCCTCAGCCGTTAAACTCTGTCTCTGCAGCTGTCTGATCAATTCACAGCAGCACATTTCCGTCTTATAACAGTTTACAGTTGAGCTAACGTCTCAGTATCACCTCCCTTTACTTCCCCTTCTTTTCCGTTCACTCCGTATCAGAGCAAAGCATGCTGGGAGTGGTGTGGTGCAGGGTGGAGGTGAGTAGGACGAGATGCTCTGAATCACTGAGGTGTGAAAGCAGCTGCTGTATGAACCTGAAGGTCATGTGACTGTCGACATCACACCTATGGGATTGTGTGTATGTGTGTACTTCACATAGCTCAAAGGTTGTTACCACGAGGGTCCACAGTCTGGGTTTGAGGTTAATGGGATTTAAATGTGTGTAATTACTCTGACAGCAGTGTGAAATTAAACACCTCCACTGATCAGCTTCAGGAAGAGGAAGATAAATACAGAAACAGAGGGAGGAAGTCTCCTGGAGACGGAGCACAAACAGAAAGATGGCTTCATAAAGTCAGACTGTTATTAATGACAGCTGTCAGCTGGGACTCTGTTAGCAGCACTGCTTCACACATACAGTCAGACACTGGAGGAGGAGGATTAATGGACTCCTGGAAGAGGATACAATCTGTTTTATGTTAGCTACTGAAGCTAATCAGGGGGCTAATTTCATCTGTGTAAAAGTTGATTTAAGGTGTGTCCAACTCCTTTATACGAGTTAAACGGTGCAAAGGGGTTATATTTAGTCTGTCAGTTATTCACAGGCGTGTTTTAACATGAATTCAGCACAGCAGCTTAACTTCATTAATCATTCCAATCTCTGACACGCTGACAGGATCTAATGTTAATGAATGTTCTGTGTTCTTCTACACATCCTAAAGGTCCCACACAGTCCAGGTTCATACAGTGAAACAGTTTGGAGTAAGTTTGGTTCAGGTTGTTGAAAATGTGATGATGTCAGAGCCGATCTGTGCATCACTAGTGTATAACCAGCAGAGTGTACATCATCACTTTCTGCTGCCTCAAGATAGCAATGCTCCAACAATGCTGCTGACCACACCTCATTTAACACCAACACTAACATGGATGCACAGATGGACACAAAAACATATGATACTCAAACTACATCTGATACTTAAACTACATCTGATACTTAAACTACATCTGGTAATTAAACTGCATCTGATACTTAAACTACATCTGATACCTAAACTACATCTGATACTTAAACTACATCTGATACTTAAACTACATCTGGTACTTAAACTACATCTGGTACTTAACGTGGACGCTGGATGTGAAAATGATGATTGCATCGGTCAGAAACTACAGTTGTATAAGCTGTTGGTTTGTTGGTGTAAATGAACAAAGGTGGGGTAGAGAAGGGTCTTATTTCAACGCTGTGGTCTGATCTCTGTGTAAAAAGGACCTGTGATAGAGCCCCCACACTTTGTCAAGACAGCAAGCAGAGTTTGACCCAATACCCGTTGATCTTCTCTACGACTGAGACGTCAAGAGCAAAGAAACCCAAAGACATGAAGACACCACTCTGAGAAAAAGGCTTAGAAATGGAGGAACCTCCCTCTGATGACTTCTTCTGGCTGGATGGTTTGTTTGAGGAGTGGAGAAATGTCTCCATACAACATGAATCAACTATATGTCACCATCAGATTATCAGTAGTAACAGTTCAGGGTCATCCGTTATCATACAGAGTGGACAGGAGCTCCTGACCAATCAGAGTGTGTTACCTGTGTAAACAAAACGTCCAGGAGCTCCTTTACAGAACTGTTTTGACTTGTAGGACAGCGTGACCTCCACGACCCCGGGGATGTGACGGGGAGGCGTCTGGACCCGGATAGCATGAGGGGTGATCAGCTAGAGAGAGAGAGAGAGAGAGAGAGAGAGAGAGAGAGAGAGAGAGAGAGAGAGAGAGAGAGAGAGAGAGAAAGAGAGGGAGGATCTCTTGTGATGTGATTAATGACATGTACTGTATACAGAGTAGACCAATAGATGTCATCGTTGTTGTTGATTGTATTGATTATTGATCAGGTTTGGGTTACCTCGCTCCACACCAGCATGGTTCCGAAGACGACCTGCAGTCCATCAAAGAAGTTGTCTCCGATCAGGATGACAGTCGCTCCCCCCGTCGTCCAGCCCTCGCTGGGACTGATGGCTTTAATACAGGGAGTGGCTGCTGGACGAGAGACACAGAGAGAGAGAGAGAGAGAATTAAATACTTATACATGTATATATGGAGTACTGTAAATACTACTTACATGTGTACTACAAATGTAGAATTACCAGTCCACACATGAAGAGGGAAGATGAGACTTTTTTTTCCTATTTATTTATTTTTTTATATTTTATGAGAGGAAGGATGAAGAAGAGGAGGGTCTACACTTTTAAAATTCAAACCACATTTCTAAAGGTTTTAAACGCATCCATTGAGGATAAATATGGGGTTCCTCAGGGTTCTGTACTGGATGAGGATGAGGATGAGGACTCCAGTTAAAAAATATTTGACATTCTGATGTCATCTGCTGCCGTGTAAGAGCATGTGCTGCTCTTAAACACATAAAACTTAAAATCATTACAGCATCCTGATTGAATAACACAAACTGGCTGAAATACTTGAATACAAACAAAATACTCTGATTACAGTGTATTTGAGTCATGAGTAGTTCAGTCAAAGTGATTTTTTTCTTCTCATATGTTTTGTGTGGAATCATTTTACATTAGCTTTAACTTTAATTATTTTTATTGACTTGAAGTGATCAAAAGAAAAGCAGGAAAACAGGCAAAACATTAATTCTTTGACCTGTTTGAGGGGTCGCAACCCACAGGGTGGGAACCATTTTCAACACTAATGTAGTTTGACTAAAGGTCACACACACACACTAAGTGACACACACTCAGACTGTGATTTAATTGGGTCGTGGCTTTTATCGGCTTTAGCTTCACACAAGTCGGCCGGTAATGACTACTTTCTCTCTCCTCTTTCAAGTGGAGCTGCAGATTAATTATGAAGTGAAATGAAAGCAGAGCGTGTGTGAGTGTTAATCTCATCACTGAGGAGGTGGGATGACATTACAGCACCTGGCCCCCATTCTCTCCTGTTCTGTTCCATTACAGGCTGTTGTATCAGAATCACAGGAAATAACTGTGTTTCGTATCTGACAACAAATCAGCAGCTTCTATGAAACCAGCTGTAAAACACCAGGACCAGAGCTGAGTTATATCCAGAGACAAGCCAGGTGAGTCCAGAGACAGGAAACGTTGGTCTAGAGTCAAGAAACGTGAGTCCAGAGTCAAGACAGGTGAGTCTAGGGTGAAGAGAAATGGGTCTAGGGTCAAGAAAGGTGAGTCTAGGGTCTATTATCTGGTCAAGTATCTAGTCAAAAAAGGTAGGTCAAGTCCTAAATTAAGATGAAGTCCTGAACTCTGTTTTGCTCCTTAAACAACTTATTATTCATCCTTTTAAGTCAAAGTGTTCATGTTGCTCTTTTAAACTATTGGTGAATATCTTTAAATTAAAAGAGATCAGGGGTTTCTTGTCGTTCTAAGGACACAGTTAGAACCAGACCAGAGGTTTGTCTGATGTCTACTGACTCAGTAAAGAGCGATTTTAAAAGAGAGATTTTAGACCTGTCAGTTATAATGGTGTAACTGGTCTGAGAGCAGATTCCCGTCTGTTATAATGGTGTAACTGGTCTGAGAGCAGATTCCCGTCTGTTATAACGGTGTAGCTGGTCTGAGAGCAGATTCCCGTCTGTTATAACGGTGTAGCTGGTCTGAGAGCAGATTCCCGTCTGTTATAATGGTGTAGCTGGTCTGAGAGCAGATTCCCGTCTGTTATAATGGTGTAACTGGTCTGAGAGCAGATTCCCATCTGTTATAATGGTGTAGCTGGTCTGAGAGCAGATTCCCGTCTGTTATAACGGTGTAGCTGGTCTGAGAGCAGATTCCCGTCTGTTATAATGGTGTAACTGGTCTGAGAGCAGATTTCCGTCTGTTATAATGGTGTAGCTGGTCTGAGAGCAGATTCCCGTCTGTTATAATGGTGTAGCTGGTCTGAGAGCAGATTCCCGTCTGTTATAATGGTGTAACTGGTCTGAGAGCAGATTCCCATCTGTTATAATGGTGTAACTGGTCTGAGAGCAAATTCTCGTCTGTTATAATGGTGTAACTGGTCTGAGAGCAGATTCCCGTCTGTTTTAATGGTGTAGCTGGTCTGAGAGCAGATTCCCGTCTGTTATAATGGTGTAGCTGGTCTGAGAGCAGATTCCCGTCTGTTATAATGGTGTAGCTGGTCTGAGAGCAGATTCCCGTCTGTTATAATGGTGTAACTGGTCTGAGAGCAGATTCCCATCTGTTATAATGGTGTAGCTGGTCTGAGAGCAGATTCCCGTCTGTTATAATGGTGTAGCTGGTCTGAGAGCAGATTCCCGTCTGTTATATTGGTGTAGCTGGTCTGAGAGCAGATTCCCGTCTGTTATAATGGTGTAGCTGGTCTGAGAGCAGATTCCCGTCTGTTATAATGGTGTAGCTGGTCTGAGAGCAGATTCCCGTCTGTTATAATGGTGTAGCTGGTCTGAGAGCAGATTCCCGTCTGTTATAATGGTGTAGCTGGTCTGAGAGCAGATTCCCTGACTGTGAGACTCAGCAGGCTTTACACAGACTTTAACTCTGTTAATGTGGTGAAGAGCAGAACAGAGAGAAGTGGGCAGAAACACTAAAATGAGAGAGAGGGTTCAAACACACGGGACTGTATGGTGTTCTGATGGGGAAGGGTTTCCATGGTTACCGTCTTTAATTAGGAGGGCAATTAAAGAGGTTGAACGGCCCGCGAAAAGGCACACACACACATACGCTGTCCTCTCTGGGGACGAGAGGCGTCTGGTCTTCCTATCCACAAGTCACTGGGGGGTTTCTGTTCAAAGACCAAATTACACTCCCCTCTCTGCATCACTCGCTGGTTGTTCAGGGTCTCTGGTTTAGATGCTTTAACGTAACAGACTTCATAGCAGCTACATTCTCTGACCTGAGAGAGTCCTGACGGTGTTGACCTTTGAGAACGGGACGAGAGTCTTGATATCTTAAATCTCTGCTCTGCTGAAGGATAAAGTCCTCCACAACAAGCGACCCTGTCCTCTGAGGTATTTCCTCAAATTTTAAATCGCTTTTTAAATTCATCTTTTAAAGTACTTTCATACAACATAATACCAAAGTATTTTATATCAGAATTTACAAAACAATCTCAGCTTTCTGACGATGAGACTCCCATTTGTCCCAGAAAAATGTAGAAAGAGATTCTGATTTTTAAAATTCCTCAAATCTCTTCTGAAAACACACATTTACTCTTGTGGACCAATAGTTCCGGTTCTTAAATGGGTTTACCAAAGTCTGAGGTTGACAGAAGCAGTGTAATATTAGAATAAAATAGTAGATAAATGTAGAATAAGTAAAATGATGAATAGAATAATATGGTATTTTGTAATCTGGTTTTGTGTCTGTTGCTCTACTTTCCCCAGATGTTAGCGATAAATTGGACTGAATAATGACCTCATTCTACAATCTTGTGTGTAAAGGAAAAATTATCATTATTTTTTGTCGATCAACCAAATTTTTCAACAAATCACATATTTATTTTATATAA
This sequence comes from Chaunax sp. Z400, assembly GCA_037577475.1. Classification (NCBI taxonomy): domain Eukaryota; kingdom Metazoa; phylum Chordata; class Actinopteri; order Lophiiformes; family Chaunacidae; genus Chaunax; species Chaunax sp. Z400. Next base: position 167,284 of record CM075203.1, on the reverse strand, counting down.
ATATCCCACAGAATAAACGGGCTGTACATGAGGAGGCAGATTACAAGTGTGTCAAGCTCTGTTATTGGCATCCTATTGGTCGCTGCAAGTCCCCTATGATCTGGTGAGAGTAAGGATGAGGAAGAGGAGAATCTACAGATTCTAGCAACGTTTAATACGACGTTTTATTCCAGATATTGACAAAAACATCAAAGAAACGTGCCTCCATATCCACAGACCTTCCTCTAGAGGTTCCTCAGGGTTATCTACTGGATCCCTTTGTGTTTTGGAAAGTACATTGTGGTTTGGGATTTTATCACAGCAGAATTTTGTGAACATAAGAAGATGCGTAGCTGCTGATTGGTTCAGAGAGAAAACCTGCGTACCTTCAGACGGGTCCATTCTTCGGGCTCGGCGGCCATGTTTGGAATTGTTGTGTACGAACATGTTGTCGGAGACGGCGAGAACATGGCCGTCCACGTTGACTGTCGTAGACACCACCACCTAGAAAAGCAAACAACGTTATTTATAAACGACAGAGCCGTTTGCCCAAACAATCACAACCAAACAATTTCAACATGGAATGTTTTCTCATTAGGTTAGGGGATGGCCCAAGGACCAGTCCATCAGATTCTGGTGGTGATCCAGATCATCATCTGGATCCAGAATGTCTTTAAAGGATTCTTTACCATTATGGGACAATTACCAGATTTTATCTTCTAACTTTATTGATAATGTCTACAATGATTGGACAAAAATGACAAATAAAAAATCTAAATCAAATTATATTGTTGCAAATGTGTAATAAATAATTCAAATCATATGGAGCTGCACTTGAATTGATTGAGATGAAAAATGGCGTATAAAATATTTCTAAAACTAACGAGCTGAAAAAAGTGAAACTCCTTCACAAAACTCAACCAGTTAAAGATGAAATGGGAAAAATAATTAATAAAAGAAGATCTAAACAGGCCTCCATGTGCTTTTCACTGTTGCCCCGCCTCTTCTATGATGTCAAAGCCTCTCTCTGGACACTGACAGCCACCCAGCTGTGGACATTCATCATGGTTGCTGTGGCGAGGTTGTTGCTGTTGATCCATGGCGACGGAGCAGAAGGTCATCCTCTCTGTCGCCACAGTGACTAACCAGCACATCCTTCACCCTGCTGTCGCCACGACGACCATGAGCGAGGAGGCTTCACCTGACTTCACCTGTCTCAGTGATCTGATCGACTCTCTCTCTCTACATGCTTTATTCAGCTCGCTCGTCCCATCTCCCTCCTCCTTTACTGGTTTAACTGGACTGAATACCAGTTAAACCCTGTCAGCTCGAACGCCCAGTGCAGCGTGGAGAGAGAGGCTCTGTGTGTGTGTGTGTGTGTGTGTGTGTGTGGATGGATGTTGGCGTCCATCAGTCTGTCCTCCAGAGCTAACAACATCACATCAGCCTCAGCTGGACTAGCTAATGTTAGAATGCTAACAAGCCAAACTAGTATAGTGAACCTGGTAAAAATGAAACCTGCTAAATAGAACATGTTAGAATGCACTTTTTGTAGCAGTCACTGACTTTTCAGTTTCCTCTCCTCTCTCCTTTCCTCCTCTCCTCTCTCGTTTCCTCTTCTCTAGCCCCCACCCCACCCCGCCCCGCTCCTCTTGACTTTAATAGGATTACATATTTGATCAATAATTAAAGGATCAATCACTGACAAGGTGTGGTTCATGGATGGATGGATGGATGGATGAAGACGTGTCTTTAATCCCAGCAGTCTCTGTGGTTTGTACTGATTTGTATTTGTATTAACCTTTATTGAGACACTGGTCATTAACAGTGAATTAATCACGTTTGATGAATGTGGAGGGACGACATCATGTTATCGAATCTGAATTATTTCATTTACTTTAAAGTTATCCAACCTCAAAAACGAGTTAATCTGTAATCAAACATGGTGGGTGTGGCTTCTCGTTGTTGGGACTAGATTCTGTTTTCATTGGCTGTAATCCCAGCAGCTCAATGTTTTGTTCTAAATATGAACCATTGGTCAAACTTTACTCTTCATTTATGATTCACTGCTCGGTTTCCAGGGAGACTTTATTTGGTGATACGGGTGGAGCTGAAATTGGGTTGACATGTCTGTAAAGAATGTTAAATTAGTTCTTCTTCTCTTTCTTCTCCTGAAGGAAGGACGCATGTTTATTAAAGGTGCTTCCTGCAGACAGATGCCGACGTTGGAGGATAAACACTAAATGTAAGAAAACAGAAGACCGCTCTCTGCTGACCTCTCATAGCATATCTGCAAAGCAATAAGCCTCAGGCCACCGTGCTGCAGTGCATTATGGGTACAGAAGCCATGTGCTGCCCTTTGGGGAGACGAATCGTTCTGTGTGAGTGTTTTACCTGGAACCTCCTCATGTCTCGTGGGTTTCCAGCATTTTTCAGACAGTTCTGGTTACACTTCAGGAAGAACTTCAGGAAGAATCTGCACAAACAGACGCAGACATAAAGTTATCAACACGTCCACATAGTAATCAATTACTGGACCGGTCTGCATACACAGCAAATATCAGGATACATTACAACATCAGGAACAGCACAAACCTAATTTTCAGCGATAGTTTCATCTTCCATTGTGGACAGTTGACAGGAGTGTCACAACCTCAGAGATTAACCACCTACTGTTACATTTATTCTTTGTTGCACTTCACCTTTTGCTGATGCTAACATGTGTAAACCCTAAACACCTGATTGGTTGACCCTGTAAAGCTCCTCCTCCATCTGAAATCATGTGTTTATCATCAGTAGTTTATGAGTCATCAACTAAAATATGATTTACATAATGACTCCTTCCAGTGGTTTCTGCGTGTTTGTTCTACTGGTTTCTGATGGTTTGTTCCAGTGGTTTCTGCTGGTTTGTTCTACTGGTTTCTGATGGTTTGTTCCAGTGGTTTCTGCTTGTTTGTTCTACTGGTTTCTGATGGTTTGTTCCAGTGGTTTCTGCTGGTTTGTTCTACTGGTTTCTGATGGTTTGTTCCAGTGGTTTCTGCTTGTTTGTTCTACTGGTTTCTGATTGTTCCTTCAAGTGGTTTCTGATGGTTCATTCCAGTGGTTTCTTCTTGTTTGTTCTACTGGTTTCTGGTGGTTTGTTTCACTGGTTTCTGATGGTTCCTTCAAGTGGTTTCTGATGGTTTGTTCCACTGGTTTCTGATGGTTCCTTCAAGTGGTTTCTGATGGTTCATTCCAGTGGTTTCTGCTTGTTTGTTCTACTGGTTTCTGGTGGTTTGTTTCACTGGTTTCTGATGGTTCCTTCCAGTGGTTTCTGATGGTTCCTTCCAGTGGTTTCTGATGGTTCATTCCAGTGGTTTCTGATGGTTTGTTCCAGTGGTTTCTGCTTGTTTGTTCTACTGGTTTCTGGTGGTTTGTTCCACTGGTTTCTGATGGTTCCTTCAAGTGGTTTCTGATGGTTCGTTCCAGTGGTTTCTGGTGGTTTGTTCCACTGGTTTCTGGTTTCGTTCCAGACTACTGATGGGACAAATATTTGGGTGGACATGTTGGACCTGAGTAAACATGGAGGCCGTCTGTCCCTCAGTCTGACAGCTGGAAGCTGAATCATCCTCCCCCCATACAGATGGACGGATGAAGGACATACGACTACAGCTGCGGTCTGTCTTTATTGTGTATTATTTGTTTTTTATGGTCATGTGACTCCCTGTCATCTGATTGGTCTGTCTGAAGCATCACAGAGTTGTTTATGCTAGCGGCTTGTAAACACACACAGAAGGACAAAAAAGACACAACTCTCTTTCAGGCTGTGTTTTTTGGTCTCCTGAGGGTCTTTGCAGTATTGATTACCCAGCATTCCTTGCTGCTCGTCTCTAATGAGCCTACAGAAGGACAAAGTGCTGACACAAACACACACACACACACACACACACACACACACATACACACACACACACACAAAACTGAACAGATGTTCTGTAGACAGATCTCTAGAAGACATCAACATTAGAATAATTCCTCCAATACAAATATGATCAGTCTCTGATCAATACAGGAGATTCTATTTTTACATTACATTACATTTTGGTAAAAACATCCTGTTTTGTTTGTAAACAAGTTAATGATTTTGATAATGTGACATTTTAAAGGTGCAGAAATTCATTTTATCAACTATTTACTTTTCAGTAAAAGTAGTTGTTCATCTGATTTTGGTTTGTAAAATCAAAAAAATGGTAAAACACATTACTACAGGATGCCTTGATGATTGGTCGTATTAACAGCCACATTCCAGGTGCAGCCAATGAAAAGTTCGTCACAGATTTTGGTGCAATCCCTGGACCTGGACTTGGCTTGGAATTCCAGGTTGGAGTCAGTTTAGGGTACTCGCTGGCTTCCCACAACCCAAAAACCAGTCGATGGGTCTTTATCTAATTTGATCTTTACCAAAAAGAAGCAGCTTCATATTCACACGGACATAAAGACATGTTCATCATGTTTCTGTTAATATATTTGTGATAAATGTGTTTATCTGTAGACTGTAGACCCTCCTCACGTGACTCTCAGTGACCTACAGGACATGAGAACAGAGTTGGACACATTCGTCATCTGACCCCTCGTTAGTGGGTTGTTTTTTCAGTGGGATTTTTATGTAAAAAAAAAAAATCTGGCTTGGAGCCGGGCGCGGTTCAAAATAAATCAGCCAATCAGAACATGTTCCATGTCTGGATGTATTCCTTAAAGTGACATCATCAGACCAGACACTGTGCAAAGCTGCATTCTGAATCCTTCAACCTGTTTTTATCAGATAATCATCAGATAAATCTGATGTGGAATCAGTGAAATCAGAGGAAAATGATATAAATATTGGTTTTTGTCTGAAATGTTAATAATAACCCGATGTCTTAGAAAAGACTCAAATGTCAACACTTGTCATTAAACTAGACTAAAATACTGACGGTTTTCTTTGATACAATCAGACTAAAATGTCCAGACTTTTAAACCTGGACTAAAAACAGGATCATGTGACTAAATATGACAAAACTGATGAGGTCATGTGACTAAATATGATAAAAACTGATGAGGTCATGTGACTAAATATGATAAAACTGATGAGGTCATGTGACTCAGGACTACATTATAAAATAGATGACAACATTAACTCTGATGCTGTGGAGTTAAATCTGAAAGCGAACATCAGGTAATAGAATAAAATGTGTTTAATGTTTGAAGATGGCAGCTGATTTAAAGTAAAGATGAACAGAGAGAGTGGAAATGACTCGGATCAGATTAACAGTCAGAGCTGCTAACAGCGTGTAAATCACACACACACACACACCCTCAGTGGCAGTACATTACTGTCAGTGTAATTCCTCCTCACACCGCGACTACATTTTCTACCTCATAGAGCAGATTAACTCCAGCGCAGTGTGTGTCTGAATGGGTGTGTGTTTTGTCAGTGTGTGTCACTGTATGTGTCTGAATGGGTGTGTGTTTTGTCAGTGTGTGTTTTCCCTTTTAGTGTGTGTGTGACTTCCATTCTTCCTGGAGATAAATTGCGATGCGTCCTAATTTCCTGCTCGTAAATATGAGCAGTAATAGAGGAGAGTGTGTGTCGGGTGTTCCCTGCTTATCACATAACAAATTGAAAGATTAATCTGTCCCGCGTGTAGATTTACGACCTCGATCGCTCACTCGCTGCTCACAGGAGGAGAAAAGAGACGAGAGGAGGAAACAAAGGATGGAGGAGATGAGGGAGGAGGAGACAAGGGGGAGAGAAACTAAGAGAAAGATGAAGAGGAGGAGAAGTGAGGGAGGTGAAGAGGAGAGAGTAGATAAGAGGAGTCAGTGTGTCTGAAGATAAGGTGATCAGCTGAGGTGATGCTGGGTGGTTACCACGGTGATAAGGCTGTATGTGAGCAGCTGATCAGAGGTCAGAGGTCCCAGTGATAGACTGAGGTTATCAGTGGGACATTATCCAATCAGAAAGCAGCTTCCTGCTCCGGCAACATGCATCCAGTTTGTTCAGCTGTGATTCCACATGTTGGTTTGGTGACATCATCAACGTACGGCTAAGCTAGTTAGCATAGATAACGTGTTATCTTAAGGATCAGAAGTTGTTGTGTCCATGTTTGTGTTGGTGTTAAATGAGGTGTGGTCAGCAGCATTGATTGAACCAATGACCAAAAAAACCCTATAAAATCAAAGCTGCAGTATTTTTACTGCTATTTAAAGGACGCATCAGATGAAACTACATAGGAGGCTTCACAACAAAGAACACTCTGGTTACACACTAGTGATGATGTACACTCTGCTGGTTACACACTATTGATGACGAACACTCTGGTTACACACTATTGATGATGAACACGTGATGACGAACACTCTGGTTACACACTAGTGATGATGTAACTCTGCTGGTTACACACTAGTGATGATGTAACTCTGCTGGTTACAAACTAGTGATGCACAGATCAGCTCTGACATCATCACATTTTCATCCACCTGAACCCATGATTGTCTCTGATTCAGAGACTCCGCCCTCATGGACATTATTAACATCACCCCTGCCTCAGGATTTATCAGGAGGACGTCTGTTTTAACCCAAACTGTTTCACTGTATGAACCTGGACTGTGTGGAATCTTTAGAATGTTTAGAAGAACATAGAACATTCATTAACATTAGAACCTGTCGGCATGTCGGAGATTTAAATCATTAATGAAGTTAAGCTGCTGTGCATCATGGGTAAATGTCACAGAGGGTGTAGACACACTGATGGTTTCTGCTTCTGGGGGATCACTGCAGGATCTTCTTATGATGTACAATATTCCAGGTGAGTCATGCCTGCCTTTAAAGGGAATGATTGGTTTAATTCATGTTAAAACACACCTCTGACTAATGAAGAGACTAAATACATAAATTATGTTTAAATACGACCCCTTCATGTCTGCAGTCTAACTTTGTGCCCAGATGATGGATGTTTGACTCGTGAAAGAGAGTCAGACACAGCTTAAAAAAACATTACATTTATTCAATGCATTGTTGATTGTTTAAATAGATCCCAGTTTTTTTCTCCACAACTACTAGTTTTTATAAAATGCCAATAAGAGTTTTATTATAATTTCTTGATGAATTTGCTGTGACTGAAATGAAGATTAATATTTGTCTTCAACTTTGTTCTATAATCATTTATTCAGTGTGTTCACATATTGTTGATGTCTGTAAAAGAAGTGACTTAAAATGTATTATTGGCTACATCTAAACGATTTAGTTAGTCTGGAGCTTCAATCTGTCATTTGAAGTAATGATGAGCAGCCAAACTGTCCTCACAAGCACAGTAATACACACCAAACACACATGCCTGTTCCCACATGACTGAGGCGTTAGAACACCACAGAAAACAGGAATTAATTACCTCAGAGCCAAAACAACACATATTTAATATGGAAATGAGCAGAACGTTCTGCTGTGAACAAATACATGAGAATACCAATTAGAGCAGTCAGAAATAATTTATGACAACTGTCAATTAGCAGCAGTGAGTGAATGAATCAACCAGCTGATGGAGGAGGAGCAATCAATCACAAACATGACGCCAACAATTAATAACAAAACATCATGAGTATCGGAGTCAGCAGAGGTCAGCCCCACCCCTCTTATGGGTCATGTTGCTTCTTAATACCTAAACATAGAAACATGATTAAAAGTTGAAACTGGTCTCAAGACTCTGGACTTTACTGGACTAAATGGACATTTTGATATGTAGACTGGTTTTCATGAAATCCCAGTTTAAGTTTGGGGTCATTTTGACTGGTTTCAGATTTTATTATGGGAGGAATGTTGACAGTTAGAGTGGTGACATCATCATTAGAGTGGTGACATCATCGTTAGAGTGGAGGGGAGCTGTAAAATGGTCTAAAAATCTTCTCTTTAAATTGTTCTCAGTTTTCTCTCTGTCTACCTCAATGAGTCGGCAGTTTCAGGCTGATGCTGATTGGCTGATTAAACCTCCAATCAGATTAGATTGGTCCATTAATGTTCAGGCCCAGATACAGTTACACACAGCTGATGCTAATTCTTTCTTGATATAGATGAAATATGGGACCAGGGGCTGGTATCTATGAGGTGTGACATTTGGTGCAGATCTAAATAAAAATCTGGATCCACCAGATTTAAAGATGATCCATAGGGGGCAGTCTACCTGTAAATTCATGGTTCAGGCCTCTGAGTTTGGTTTAGGGTCCGGCCTGATTGAATGAAAGGGACTGTTGGGTGTTGGCGGAGGGATAAGCTCTATGTTGTGACATTCTATGACTGAAGTGAGTTGTCTTTTCTGGAGCATAATTCAAAAACTGTTGGATATTCTTTCACCAAACTTCTTACACACAACAACAAAGTACTGAAGTGGTGCCTTTTGCTACTTAGGGATTTGTTTATCATTTGTATTTTTTGGTTTCCATGGTTACAAGTTGACATTATGTGTGAGGGATTTGTCTCAGAAGAGGGTTTCTGGGGCAGAACCCAAAACCTGTTTAATATTTTCTCACCAAACGTTATGTGCACATTTTATTTTGAGATTTCTAAGCATTTTATTCATTTATTTTTGTAATTCAGAAAATTTAACTTTTTCTCAGATGTCTAATCAAATTAAGAATTCCAATTAACAAGAACAGCTGACATAATGTCTGTCTTTTTTAATCAAATACACCTGTGGTGGAGGATCATGAGGATTTCATGCTTATTATTATTGTTGTTGTTTATTGTTGTTTCAAACAACCTCACAAAACTAGCATTACAACATAACACACACAACGAGATGCTAAAGAGGTTAAAGTCCAACGTCTCTGTTCACACCTTCAACCTTCTCTCAGTTGGTCCTGATCATTAATGATGTGTTCACAGCCGACTGAGCTGCATGTTGAAGTCACACACACACAGACACAGCTAACCAGATCATGATTAGCATGAAGAATCCGTTCCTCTCGACCTCTGACCTCTGCTGTAATTGGAGACTCCAGAAGCTGTCAGATTGTGTGTGTCCTCTACATGCTCCTCTCCGTGTTCTTAGCATGTTCTCTGATCATATTTGATGTTCTCTGTGTTTTAGTCTGTGTTTGTTCTTACAGTGTTTGTCATGTGTTCTTCTTCTGACCCATCATTGGTGCATGTTCTCGTCAGAATCATGTTTTATACTTGTTCTATATAGACGACACTATTAAACACCAACTGAGTCTAAAGACAGGATCATGTGACTGAATATGAAAAAAACTAATTATAAAATAGAATAAAATTCAGACTGATGTGAACCCACAATCAGAGACCCTCGTGAAGAGATCCGACCCTCCAGACCTGAAACGTCTCAGGAGGAACAGGACGAAATGTTTTCTGTTCTTTGTTCAATAAAGTTGAATCTTGTTTGAAGAGACTCAAATGTTCCTGATGTTCCTGTGTGTGTGTGTGTGTGTGTGTGGTCAGACGTGTTCGGGCCTGTCGGTCTAATTAACACCAAATGTTGGACAGGTTTTCTGTTAATTACAATCAGCGGCTGGTTTGAACATGGAGGTAATTAATAACTATTACGACTCTGACACACACTGATCACCTGTATTTACAGCTGCAGACAGGGTTTGTGCGTGCATGTGTGTGTGTGTGTGTGTGTCAGATCACAGGCTAAAGTACCCGCTGTTAACACACACTCGTAGTCAACAGTTGGGGTCAAGGAGAGATGAAACGCTGTCCAGATGTATCCCAGTGGTGACCTCACCTCTATGACTGTAAGTTACTACTGATGACATCACGCAGCCTCACTACCATGACTGTACATTATTACTGATGACATCACACAGCTTCACCTCTATGACTGTACGTTACTAGTGATGACATCACACAGCCTCACTACCATGACTGTACATTATTACTGATGACATCACACAGCTTCACCTCTATGACTGTACATTATTACTGATGACATCACACAGCCTCACTACCATGACTGTACATTATTACTGATGACATCATACAGCCAGTTCACACCTCATCATGTGGAAACTTAGTGGAATGATCCTTTAAAAGTAACCCTGAACAATTCTGATTGGCTGTATAAAACAGGAGCCAATCAGAATCAATCATGTTTCATGGGAACTATTTCTTTAGTCAAAAGTAGTTCCGGCATGTAGAGAGGACACTGTTTTCAGTGGTGGTCCAAACATCGATCTACAGCTGATGGTCTGAAATTCATTCACAGTGTATCTGACTCTCTGTTTCATCTGGGCTCCCACAGCTTCTTATTTTCTATTTATCTATGTATTATTTTAATTTGTGATGTTTATCAGATTTATTTATCTGATTATTATCGCAATCATAATCTGGGCCGAGGTTTTCTCATCGTTAGAAAACATCAGTATGGATGTCATCAGTTGTCTGTCATGGCTCTTAAACAGCTTCTGGATGGAAATAACACAGCCTCTATTTACAGCGCCCCCTACTGATCGCATTAGAAACAGCCCATTCGATCATTCTTTACAGGGTAATTTTCAGAGAGTGAGATAAAATGTCTATAATAAATTAAAAATAAATAAATAAATGATTACAATCCTGCAATTTAATACTTTGAAATTGTTAAAATACAGATTTTAAATTAAATTTTAAGCTAAAGTTTTTTTTAATAAAGAAATTAAATTAAAGATCAATCTATTTTTTCCAGACATTAATGTCTAAATATTTAAAAATTTGTTTCAATACTTACAAATTGCTGATAATTTGTTCTGTTTCATATTTTAAGATATTGAATTCTTAATTAACTGAAAAATATGATTTGACGTTTTGTACTATAAATGTAAAAAACATTTGAACTTTTTTAAAGTGGTTTTATCAGTTAAAATTGGACATGATTATTTTTCCCCCTCAAAATAAAAGTTGTGCTCTTTTATCTTATATTTTAACTTTTTTAAGTCATTAATGATTTGTCTCTGATCAATATTCATTAGAAGCTTTTGGTTGTAATATTTCCTGATTGGTCTACTTTTAATGACACCAGCGCTGCTAGAGGGATACGCTAGTTTATTTTCGTCATCTCCTTTTTTTTTGTTTAGCTTTTTATTTATGAAAGGTGACATGTAAAGTTTGTATCATTATTATTATTAATATTACTAATATTAAAACCCTGAACTGGATTAAAACATATTTACGATTCATGTCTGATTTAACTTCCTCCTCCTACGGCAGACAGACAGGGTCAAACAGCGACAGGGATATTCAGACTTTGACATTTTACTGCTAAACATCTTAATGTCAGCTGTCAATCACACACACACACACACACACACACACACACACACACACACACACACACACACACACACACACACACACACACACACACACACACACACACACACACACACACACACACACACACTTCCAGACTCTGATATACAGAAAGAAGGAGGAGGAGGAGAATATAATTGCATTAGATAATGAGGAGTCCATCATGTCTCCTTGCAGCAAATGAAAACAGACAACTCCTCCTCTCTTCCTTTATCACTGCACTGGGGAGGAGGTTTTACAACAGGACCACCAGAGTCTGATTCATCCGCCGATTAAAATAGTCCCCTGCTAACACAGCATTTTCTCCTGTTTCAGAACTACAATTAGCATCCACAGGTTCACATGGCGCTGAATCTTCATCCACTATGTGTCACTAGAGAACCTCCACTGATGGTACATTATGTTCCACCATAAGATGTTTAGAGAAGCTACAACAGCTATAAAAAAAAAAGAAGCTTGTTAGTGGCCTCCAATCAGCTGCCATTAACCTGGCTGACAGGAAATGACCTCACTGAAGAGGTAGTGCTTTTTTCTCCTTCTTTTGCATATTTAATTTGTAATGAAGCGCTGCTCCTCCCTCTGATGTCTGAGGTTTCATATGACAGCCCAAGGAACCAATCAGCTATAAGCTGAGTGTTAATTAAAACGATTCTGAGGAAGATGAGAGTTTTATTTGATGCAAAGAAATTAAAGAAAACTCTTCATCATCATAGATGGCAACCAGGTGGACCAACTCAGCAACAAACAGCATCAGAAAAAAGAATGACAGAAAAGCAACCTGAGCTGAACGCCAATGACATCATCAGACGAGGCCGAAACAACAGTAAACAAATCAAACAAAGCTGTCAATCAAACTGAGTGAGAGAGAGTGAGAGAGAGTGAGTGACAGAGAGAGAGAGAGAGAGAGAGGGAGAATGAGAGAGTGAATGAGAGAGAGAGAGAGACAGAGATAGAATGAGAGAGTGAGAGAGAGAGACCTTTGCAGTCTTAAAGCTCTCTCCTGAAACAAACGTTTGTTCTTTTAAAATATCGATCAATAACGATCTGTCGCTGCCGGCAACAATTACTGACGATCAATACACACACCTGTTTAATAGCAGTTGGAAGGAGATCCATTTATTGTTCCTCCTTCCTCTCCCTCTCTCCTCATCAAGAGGGATGGAGGAAAAGAGGAGAAAGAAGGAGGAGAGAAATAAGAAAAACAGGAGGAGACAAGGAGGTGAAGAGGAGGAAGAGTAGAGGTGGAGGAGGAGCATGAGGAGGAAATGAAAAGGAGGAGGAGGAGGTGTGGAGGGAGAGGAGTACAGGAGGAGGAAGATGTCTGATGATCGATTAAGTTTTTCTTCCATCAGTTGTGGCTGTCAGGATTCAGTCTCAGTCTCACATACTGGGAGGACTGGAGTCCAGTGTGACCAGTTTGAGTCACAGCTTTATCAGATGCACATCGAACAGGAAGTTGAAAATAAATGTAAAATCTCTTTTCTTTGAACTAAACTGATGCTGCGTTCGGGTTCTGGAGCAGCGAGCTTCAGACGGTGTGTTCAGGGTCATTCTGTTTCCCAGGAAGAAAAAATATTCAGCTGCACTTCCTCTCTCCATTGGCTCCCATACATTCATACATTTAACATTTAGCTGTGTGAGGCCCTCTGGGGCCCCAAACATTATTCTGCTGTCAGTCACCCTGAAACACGACATAATGAGATTCCATCCTAAACCAACCTACAGCGTGAGAGCCAAATCACACCTACGCCCTCCATATGATTGACAGCACCTCATCCTCCCATAATCCCACGCTGCAGACACCAGAGACGCTTGCAGACAGGAGATGGTACCCCCCTCCGAAATAAAATCTCAAAGCGAGAAAAGATGGTCCACCATCGTCATCATCATCATCAGGCAGAGAGAAGATGAGAGATCGAGACAAAATCTCACCTGTGAGGCGTTACTGAGGGCAGAATGTGTTAATATCATCCTGTTAAAACATTCCCACAGTTCAGAGGGGCGATCGTCTCATTATGATTGACCCTCAAATGCTTCCGTCTTTACACAGAACTAAGAAAAACCAGCACACTGGTGTTCAGTCTGAGGCACAGGACCCTTCAGCAGGCCCAGAGGAGTCACTTTAGGGGGCCGATCCAAATAAAACTTCAGATCTCGCAGTTAAATCTGTTAAATCTGTAGATCTGCAGTAGCTACAATGCCCTGATTGGTCCAGACTCCACCATGATTGTACGCTATTGTTTAACTATTGTTTTAGTTACTTTTTTATTATTGTCCAGACATAAAAATGACGGCGACATAAAATCAGCCATCAGTATTTCATCCGTAGGCCTGAACATTTTCTTCAACTAAAAATAAAAGTGAAGATATAATAACGGGCCAGTTGTAAAAGTGGGTGGGTCCAGGTGAGTTAGGCCAGCCCACAACGCCGCGTCTGCCCTGGTGGGATAATGGGGCAGATTCTTGAACATTGTGAGACCATTTTCAACATTTTATTTAGTTTCTGGGGGAATAAGTCACAGATCTATATCTGGTGCAGAACAAAATGATATTCTCCAAATCCAGTTACCTTAAGTTCTGGTTCCAGGGCTGAGTCTGATTTTGGAAAAGGCCTGTTTGAATTAAAGCGACTGTTTGTGGAGGGATACGCTCTACTGAGTGATATCAGTTTGTTACCGACATTATCCAGACAGAAATGAATTTTCCTAAAAATCTGTGATGAGTGTCAGTTTAATGAAGCTGTAAAGATGAAACCCTTTGAGAGTCGATTCATGTTAACGACGTTTCATCCTTTCAGACTGCTTCCAGAATAAAAAGTTTGAATCCGACTGTTTGCAGTCTGCACTGACATGTTTCCTGTTCACTGGACGCCGCCCAAAACACAGGAGACCTTCCCATCATGCATTTCAGCAGGCAGAGGGAGGAAAAAAAGAGCTGTAATATCATCACTTCTCTCTTCAAAAGGCTGCAGCAGTCATCCATCCATCCATCCATCCACCCATCCATCCATCCTCCTCCCTCCTCCCTCTGCAGCCTCAGAAAAGAGAGAGAAGGGGAGAGGAATGAGATTAATACTCTGGGGGTAGGACGATAGGAGAGGAGGAGGGGTGGAGAGAGAAGGAGGGGGAGGTGAAAAGAGGAGAGGAGAGCGTATGATTCCTCATGGGAGAGAAGGGAGGAGGGGAGGAGGGGAGGAGGGGAGGAAGGGAGGAGGAGCAGACGCAGCACGGAGGAGGGGGAGACGAATAAGAAAGAAGTGTTGGTGCAGCCTGAGTGGGACCAGTTCAACATACTGGTGGAGTGTTGTTATAATGGGACTGATGGAGCAGAGATCAGTTTGTCTTTTTAACAGGTGTCAATAAAGATTCCTAAAAACTGAATGTCACAGAATCAGAGGGCGTATCCCTCCGCCACCGCTGCAGCAGTCAGGAAGTAGTTCCACAACAAAATAAACTTCCACAGACAAATTATCAATTAAATCATAATAACATGAAATCATCACACACCTTAACTCTTAAAATCCCTTAAAAAACATTATTTTAAGTCTTTTTTCACATAAGCATAAATTACATTTTTGAAACGAGCTTTTTCATTTTCACTTTATTATTTTTGAATATGAAGCATTAATTTTTTTGTAAAAAGACAGATTTAATTAAGCTTTTAGGAAAAATGATTTTGAGTCATCATGAACTGATCCTGATCATAGATTTTAAATTACTAATTACTTTTTAAAAATCTGACATTAGTTTTAGAAATAATTTGGATTACAGTTTATTATAAAAATTTGTAGGTATAAAAATATAATATTTCAGTAAAAGTGTTCAAACTCCAAACCTCCTCGTGTCTGTTGGTTGGTTTGATTGGATAAAAAGTTGACGGATAAACATCCAGACACGTATCTGTTAGTTTTGGCTCATCTTTTTCACTACATTCACCTGTCATGGGTCTTGAACGGCTTCTAGATGGCTTCTAGTTATGGCGCCCCTTAGTGATTGTATCAGGAACAGCCCCTAGGATCATTTGTTATAGTGCAGTTGTGATAAGATACTTTAAAATCCCTGTGGCACGCTGTCCTTTTCTAAACAAATCCGTAATGGAGCTCACCTCCACAGGAGCCTGGCGCTCTCTGCTGGTAGAGATGCAGGTGCAGCTCTTCCTCACTTTGATCCCTGAAGAACACCTTGAGCAGGCAGTGAATCATGAGCAGTGCATTGTGGGTCTGTAATGATATGGAACACCTCCAGAATCTAACAGACTGTTCCTTAGACCATCCCCCACCTCGACTAAACATCCTGCAGACAAACGGCTGCAAAAACACAACCTAATTAACGGAGGTAAGAACCACGCCCAACATGTCAAAAATAAAAATGACTTGAGAAGCGCTGAAATGATTGTGACTTGTCAGATTCACAACAGTATGACATCATCCCAGCACATTCCCACTGTGAGCATGACGTTAGAGGAAAATGGCCACCGTGTGGATGGAGAACAAACAGAACTCCTCAGGTCATTTGGACTGAAGTTGTACAGACGGACAACACCAGACTGAATACTCTCTCTGTTCCTGTATCAGCTGGAACACTCTGTCAGGTGTTGGCAGTGATGACATCATCACAGCAGAGACTCTGACATGTTGATTAGTGTTATGAACACACAGATTTATATGACAGCTCTGAATTATAATCACATTCACACACACAGACCAGCAGGAGAAATATGTCACCGTTAAAATACTGAGTTTGTGACAGAGCATGAAACACATTCACACTGGTGATAAAACTCAGAGTGTGTGTCCGTATCTGTTACCTGTCGATGATGACGGGGTCCGACGGCGTCTCGTTTCTGTTTCCACAGCTCTTCTTATCACAGCAGCGACTGATGGGGAGACACGGACAGAATAAAAACCAATGAAAGACGGCTTTCATTCATCTATCAGTGTCACTGAAGGGTTCGCTTTAACACGGCATGGTACAAGTACTACAGAACACAGTACAGGTACTACAGAAGACAGTACAAGTACTACAGAACAAGGTACAGCTACATGGAACACAGTGTATAGTGTGTTCTATAGCTGGTATCTGTAGGTAGTGTGTTCTATAACTGGTATCTATAGGTAGTGTGTTCTATAGCTGGTATCTATAGGTAGTGTGATCTATAGCTGGTATCTATAGGTAGTGTGTTCTATAGCTGATATCTACAGGTAGTGTGTTCTATAACTGGTATGTACAGGTAGTGTGTTCTATAACTGGTATCTATAGGTAGTGTGTTCTATAACTGGAATCTATAGGTAGTGTGTTCTATAACTGGTATCTATAGGTAGTGTGTTCTATAGGTGGTATCTATAGGTAGTGTGTTCTATAACTGGTATCTATAGGTAGTGTGTTCTATAGCTGGTATCTATAGGTAGTGTGATCTATAGCTGGTATCTATAGGTAGTGTGTTCTATAGCTGATATCTACAGGTAGTGTGTTCTATAACTGGTATCTATAGGTAGTGTGTTCTATAACTGGTATCTATAGGTAGTGTGTTCTATAACTGATATCTATAGGTAGTGTGTTCTATAGCTGATATCTACAGGTAATGTTAAGATGTTATTACTCAGAACCAGGTGTGACTATTCTCTGGACCCAAGGACCAGGTTTTCTGGACTAACTGTCTGGACTAAACATAGTCAAATCTGGACCTCAGGTGTTTTTGGACCAGGTGTTAGTGCGCACAGGTCTATCAGTCCTAGGTGGTCGAAGCAGATGAGAGGACATTCATAGATAATGTCATTAATTAGAGGTCCAGGTGTGACATTCTAATCAGGTAAAGTAGATCACAGTCAGACCTGGTCCTCCTAAAACCTGTGAATACCTTGTACAGTATGTGCCATAGAACAGGTCGATGCTCTTACCTGCACATGATCTCATGAGTCAGCAGAACTCGGCACATCTCTGGATTCTTGTCCTGACCCTCGTAGATGATTGGCTGAAACACACACAGGTATGATGAGTGGTGTTGTTGGTTCGCTCCTCCTCTGATCTGTGGAGCTGTAGGTCAGGAATGAAACCTGCTTTTTGACTAAACGTCTCTTCCCTCCAGCAGAAACAACTCAATTAAAGTCTCATTTCATTTGTCTCAATTACGAGTCATTATTAGCTATTAGCCGGGGTGAGTGCTGTGATGTGAGCAGAACTGAGGGCAAACATTTGATCCTCTGAATGTTTTATTACAGCTGCAGTCTACAGATATTCATATAACAGCTGGAACCGAATGCATAAAAAGCCTTTTTCACAAAGAGAGGATCACACCATCCAAACGACGCCCGACGGCCACGCTCCTTACAGCCTCACTAATTGAATGACTCGTTAGATTTAAAAGCTTCCACTGCTGTGCTGCTGATTTGCATTACTGTCACTGCACACCATAGAGTGCTGACTGACTGTTTCTATCAGTGTACAGCCCTGCTAGCACCCCCTTCAGGCTGCAGAGTTCTTTACACAATCTGAACAAGTATCCTGATGTTTATGTGATCAGTGCTGGATTTAAAAATGTAAAGCTAGAGGAGAGGGTTCCTCCTCTGAAGATCGTGACTGCTGACATATTTCAATGTGTTGTAAGATATGTATGAGCTGCTTTAAAAATGTTCAAACCAGTTTGATATTGAGTCAAACACTGGACCGGACCAGTATGCCACATTTTACCACTAGGTGTCACACTTGAGGCAGCAGCCGCCCCATTTACTCGTGATATAAGAGTCAATGCAGAGGTCAGACCCGTGGCAAAGAGCACAGATGATAGCACATTAGCAATGCGAACATTAGCTCTTGTTGCTGCCAACATTAGTGCTGCTATATTAGAAAAATGCCCAGTAGTCAGTTTCTTTACCCCAGCCAAAGGAGTTGTTTTGCACCCATTTCCAGTGGTTGGTTTCTTGGATATTGGTTGGTTTGTTGGTTGGATTATTGGTTGGTTGGTTGATTGGATTTTTGGTTGGTTGGTTGGTTGATTGGTTGGTTGGATTATTGGTTGGTTGGTTGGATTATTAGTTGGTTGGTTGGATTATTGGGTGGTTGGTTGGATGTACACTGTGCTGCTGCAATACTGTAAATTTCCCCACTGTGGGACTAATAAAGGGATATCTTATTTTATCTCTTATCTTATCTTATTACTGGTTGGTTGGTTGGATTATTGGTTGGTTGATTGGGTTATTGGTTGGATTATTGGTTGGTTGGTTGGATTATTGGTTGGTTGGTTGGATTATTGGTTGGTTGGTTGGATTATTGGTTGTTTGGTGCCATATTTTTTTTTACATTGTGAGAGAGGTGCCCTGTGGTGCTGAGCTGATCTCCTGACACGATGACCGTCTCTGCAGATTAAAGTCTAGAT
Source organism: Chaunax sp. Z400 (assembly GCA_037577475.1). NCBI lineage: Eukaryota > Metazoa > Chordata > Actinopteri > Lophiiformes > Chaunacidae > Chaunax > Chaunax sp. Z400. The sequence goes on along the minus strand of CM075203.1, from coordinate 148,614 downwards.
TAACGTTTTCCTTTCCTCTGCATATTTTTACTCACTTGATTCTAAGTCTACTGGTCTAACTGGTTGACTTTCAGTTTCACTTTCAGTCCCAGCAAAGTGAAAGCAGCAGCAGTAAACATGCTGTCACATCACAGCTGACAGTTTGTCATTGAGGTGAAGCTCAACAACCTTCTCCTCATATCATCAGTGAAGAAGAGACGACTGCTGGTTTCAGAGCAGGTGGAGATCAGAGTCAGTCTGACTCTTTATCTGTGGAGTCCCTCAGCCAGCAGAAACTGACGATCGTTTCATGTCTGTTGACTCTGATGTTTGTATGTCACTGTGGAACAACAGACTACTGACAGTGATCCAGTCTGAAGGCAGTCAGCTCTATCCTCTACAGTCATAGATTTGTGTTTACACTGAGGCCTGTGTTTGTATCAGGAGTAACATTCATCCATTCATCCATCATCATCATCCATCCATCCATTCATCAGCCATCCATCATTCATCATCGATTCATCCAACATCATTCATCATCCTTCATTCATCCATTCATCCATCCATCATCCATCCATCCATCTATCCATTCATTCATCCATCCACCCATCCATTTATCCATCCATCATCCATCAGGTCATGGTGTCAGCAGACTAATCAGGTATTCCAGACATTCCTCTCCTCAGTAACACTTCCCAGTTCATCCTTGATGATCCTGAGATGTTCCCAGTCTAGATGAGATCTGTAATCCCTCCAGTGAGTTCTGGGTCTACCCTGGGGTCTCCTCCCAGTTGTCCAAAGAAACCTCCAAAGGGAGACCCCAGGAGGATCCTAACCAGATGTTGAACCACCTCACCTGCTTCCTTTCGTGAAGGAGCAGTGGCGTAGGTAAGTGAAGCGGGCCAAGGCTTTTAGTCCATCCCTGTCTTAGTTTCTCCTCGAATGTTGAGCCTCTGGTCTTTTCCTTCTACATATATTTTTTCTACATCTTTGGACCTTGTCTGCCTTTTGGAGTCTTGATTTTCGCCTGCTCCCTTTTGGATTGTTTAGGAGAATGCTGGGAAACTGAGATCCTTCACCTGACTCTCCATCAGTGAGGAGGTGAGCAAATCAAGACTGAATTCTCCTTCCTTTGAGACGCATGGTGGCTGTAATGAACACAGTCACCTGTTGGGGGCGCTGCCTGCACTTTACACAGTTGCCCTGCTTAGTGCATTAATTAAATGATTTTGAAACTGTTACTTTTTTTCCCAAAAACATTTTATAATTTTTATTGGATATTTTATGATCATAGTTTTAGCCTTCATTATTAGGTGGTTGGTATATTTTTGGTCATGCTCTTATTTTGAAATCTCTGATGTTATTTGTCATTATTTGATCTGCGGTGGATCAACAGGCTCAGACAACATCAGACAGCTGATAATCAATAATCAATATCTCACCTGTTTGGTCATGGAGTCGATCAGCCGGACGTAGAGATCCTGCTCCGTTCTCACTCCTGCACACACATCATCATCTGTTTGATTGGTTGGTTTTAAGGGATTTTCAGAAAAAACATTCAAATGTAGAACTTATATCAAAATGTGTGTGTTTGTTTTCTTTACTGTGGATGTTGTGTGTCATAAATCAAACACACCCACCGTTACTGTAGAGCAGCTGTAGCTTGTAATGAATCCCATTGTTGGTTTTCTCTCCCGTCGGCTCCTGGCCACAAAAAGACAAAGTAAACAAACTGATGGGTGCATTTGTTTTCTACACCTGAGCCCCTCTGTGAGCTCTGGGTGAGTTTAGCTCCACCCGGCTGAAGATTTAAAATCTAATGACGCTGACTTTTGACTTTTGCTTGTGAGGGTGCGTTTGGTTCCAACAAACTTTTTAAATGACTTAACCTGAGCTGAGAGGCGAGTTTGTCTTCCATTCCTGGAAAATGACATCACTGTTATACCTGGGTTTGCCTGCAGGGGCAGAGCTAAGTCAGCTTTAACATGGGTGTGTTTTATTTCTATTGTCTCTTTTCTTCACCTGTCTGTTTGTTGTGTGAGTGACGTCCATGAGGTGTGTTTGGTTTGTATCCCTGTTCCTCCCTCCTCTCACCTTCTCTTTCTCCACGAAGTCCACGTAGGTGGTGCGTTCAATCTCCACCGGCTGACCCTGCCGGTCGTACAGCGCCAACACGAAGTGGAAGAAGTTGGACTTCCTCAGATTGGACGGAGGCTGCTTCTCGAAGTGAGCACGGGCTAACCCCACCCCGCTGAGACAGACAGACAAACAGACCAATGAGAAGAACAAACAAGGCAGAAACTCATCGACAGTGAAACTTCAATCGAAGGCACAGATGTCATGTCTGAACATGTGACAAAACAATAACCAACGTTTCTCAGACACTGTCCAGGTTCAGGTTCAGGCTCGGGTTTGGGTTCGGGTTCAGGTTCAGGGTTCAGGTTCAGGTTCGGGTTCAGGCTTTAGGTTCAGGTTCAGGTTCAGGGTTCAGGGTTCAGGGTTTAGTTGTTCGTTTACTTTGACAGTTCATTGTTCATGGTGGTTTCATTTTACACTTCCTGCCTTTGTTGTTTAACCTCGGGATCTGACTGGTTCCACCTGTGACCTGTTAGCTTCCCTCTCGGCTTCGTTTGCCGGTTCTTCTTCGTACCTCGTGGGTCAAGCAAATCTTTGTCCTTTGTGTTTTTGGATTCTTCATTTTTGCCTGCTCTCTATTTGTCCAAGGTGAACAACGTTCTTGGTTTTTACGCTTCTTTTGCCGACTTCGAGACGTTTATTTTGGACAGTTTGTGCTTCGGACCGCGTCTCCCTTTTGGATCGAAAGCATTTTATGTCAAACAGATTTCATACTCAACAAACAAAAGCTGCAAAAGGTTTTGCATCATTTTGGTTTTCTGCTGACTTGCGGCGCCACCTTCAGGGATTCAGAGTAAAGATTAAATGCAATCCAAAGTGTTTCCGTTGTCACCTGATAGAAAATGAATGAAAACTGATTACAATTCCCCGAACATAAACTATGATGATGTGAGGAAAATTTAAACTATTATTCAGTTTCTATGTTGAGGTTTTCTGAGGGGTCTTTGTGATTTTGGACCGATCCATCCACGGGTTGGGAAGTATTTGCTGTGTTTTTTCATCAGGAACCAAATAGAAGCTTCTGGAAACATTTTGCTCCTTTTTGAGTCGATGTTTCTGGAGGTACGAGTTTTCCACATGACAAGACCCTGGCTCTTTAGTGACGTTTGTAGAAAAACCTCCTAACTGTTTGGGATCAATAAGATCATTTAAACCTTCAACAGGATCATTTTCAACCGTCATGAGAATGAAATGTAACGCTCCTCGGGAGTCCGACTGTGACGCTTAATCAGGATGTCATTTCTGACATGTTTAAATAATAAAAGACATCCAATAATAATAAAGTGTTTCCTCCAATCAGCTGAGAGAACTATCTATCTGATCAGGAATAAATCATAGGTGACCTGGATCATGTAGAAGAGGTTTTCAGACGTGACACGCCGCTGCAGGCTGTAACCTCCACATGAATGAATCATGTCAGAATCACATGTTATAAATATTCAGACTGCAGTTCTGACCCCGGCTGGAATCATTGTAAACATCAGAAAGTCGTTCAGCTGCAGGATTTGTTTAGAGTAAAAGAATCTGCAGCAAACATTAGTTTATTTTAAATAAACTTTTAGTGTCTGCCTGTTTTTAAAGATTCCATCAGTTTATTTAGTCATTAATATTAAAGATTAATATCTAATATTTGGACTTTTCCTGTAACTTAATGTTTGAAAGTAATGATAAGGATACTCAGTCAGTTTATTATTTCAATCATCTTCACATATAAAGAACAGAAGCGAGTGCTTTGATGCAGATTTGATCAATCAATAGGCAGCTGATTATTGGTTATCAGGAGACTTTTGTCCTCCGTCTCATATTTACTTTATTGTCTGAGATTAAACAACAAAAATGAACTTCTTTAAAAAGCGATTATAGATGAATATTAGATTAGAGATTCTGTGAATTTTTCTGATTTATTGATCAAATTATGTCATTTTTAGAAACGAGTCAAAACTCCTGAGTTCTTCTTTTACAGGTTTTAGTATCTGATGGAGGGTATAATGGACAAAGTGAAAGAGTGAAATAAAATATCTTCTTGTAAAAGAAATGATGAAACGAGCTGATCGTCTTATTTTCTGTTGAACCTCTGAGGTTTTACTGCCGTTTATTTCCAAGAGAAAAACATATACTTGATACTGATTCTCACATAATGAGATACTTAGTTTATTTCAGACGATGGAGGCAGGTTTGATTATGATCACTTTGATTGGTTATCAATATCAGCTCCCCGTCAGAGGGCAGTGGGTTTGTAGCCACCTGCCTCAGGTGTGTCCGACCTCGTCTTAACTGTGAGTCTTTTCACTCCAATAAAGAAACAAAGAGAAACGGATGAACTGTTTTTATGACTGGAGTTAGTCTGAGATCATTTTTATGATTATTTTATTATTTCTCTGATTTCTTTGTTCTCATCTTTGTCCATTAAACGGATCCAAAATTCTGAACATTTTATTTTCAACATTAAATTATTTAAAACCAGGAAAAGAGAAAAATACCTGATGAAGATAATTAAGAACAAAGTAGAGAGAAACCAGAGAAATTATCAAAGTTATAAATTGAAGAAGAAGAGGAGCCTTCATCACTTCAGGAGTGTTAATAAAAATGTTTCTGCTGACAGAATATTTAGTTATTTTAGACCTTACAGATGTTCTCACTAAATTGTTTCATCTTTATTGAAAATATTGAATTTTATGGACATTAAAAATGTGTTAATATGTTAAAAACATGTTAAAACACATTAAAAACATGTTAAACACATGAAGACCAACTGGACGCTTCATGACTTTAACTTCATTTAAACGTCTGTTTCCTCAGCGGAGAAAATTTTTTATGATCAGCTCATGAATTAATTTTTTCTTGCTGCTTCGTCAGAATTTTACTTTTAAAAATAATTTTCATCCTGCAGTAAAAGTCGGGTAAACTTCTTATTTCTGCAGATTTTATTCCATTTGTCATTTTGTTGGTAAAGATTCACATGTTAAAGTTTGACAGACTTTTTATTTTACACAGCAGCTTGATAAAAATCTAGATATTAACCTTCATAATAATAATAATAATAATAATAATAATAATCATTTTAGACATGTTTAAAATGTAACGTTTGATGAGCTGATGTTTCTAATGATCAGAAATTATTTTCACTGCAGCTTTAAGTCTTCATAGTTTTAATCATATTAAATATAATAATTTGTGTTATTAATAAACAGATTTGTACTTTTATAAATGTTGAAAATGTCTGAAGTTTTATCTTCCTTTAATTATAAGGGTCACATTCTATTTTATAATATTAACCATTTGAAATATGAAGCGTTTATTAAGAATTAAATTGTTAAATAGAAAAACTAAATAAAGCGTGCCGTTCTTCTTCTGCAGCTTTGACCTTCATCAGACACTTTATTAATCACCATCATTGATAAACAGTTTCAGTGAACGGTTCCATCTCAGGTTCATTTGTGACCTTCAGCTCTGAGAGGAGAAAAACGTTTCAGGTGATTCGAACGTTAATAACAGAATAAAACTCTAAAATCTGACCCTCAGGATTTAAAGACTTTTTCAATGATTGTTTTTATATTTTAATGACAGTTAAATTCATTCTTCTTTTCATCTAAACATCAAAATAAAACCTAAACATTTAGGATCTGCAGGGATTTTTCTCACAACAGATCAGACATTTCTAAGCTGAAGCGTCTCCTGATCTGAGCGTCTGTCCTCTGGGACTACAGCTCCCAGAATACTTCTGGGGCCAGCAGTGACTTTACCTCTGAGCAGCTGTGTTGGCGTCCACCACGCCGGCCGAGTGCATCCAGGAGCGAACAGCCAGCGGCTCCTCCTTCATGCTGGCCGTGGCCCCGCGGGGCAGGTTGTCCTGGATCCCGAACATCTCCGGGGGCCCCGATGCTCCGACTGCCGCTGCCGACGAACGACCACAAGAGCAAAACAGCACAGTGAAAAAACAAGAAGAAGAAAAGTCCGGCTCTATAGGATCGACTGAGACTTCTGGTTGGTTGATGGTTTCTTCACCGACATCAACACGCCTCAAAGTCCAAAAAAGCAGGTGAGGAGGAGGAAGAAGAAGAAGAAGAAGAAGAAGAAGAAGAAGAAGAAGAAGAAGAAGAAGAAGAAGTGAGGCGGGAGTTTTATTCAACAGAACAACTTTTTGTCTTTTTTAACTTTTGACTCCTCTGAGTTTATTTTAAAGGTTTTTTTTTAAAATTCTCAATCTCTGAAAGAAAAGGAAGGAGGAGAAAAAAAGGAAAAGAAATAAAATCCTCAGGAGGACGAGAAAAGGAGGGGAAGAAGTCGAGTCCGGACGGCGAATCGAGCGCGAGCAAAGAGTCTTTTTTCTTTTCCCCAAAGAGAGGAGGAGAGAGGAGGCGTGAAGAAGTCCAGTGATGGAGGGATGAGGAGCAGAGGAGAAACTCTCAGCCCTGCGGCCCCACAGGACTGGACGCCAAAACCCAAAAACCCCACGGGTCTTCCTCCTAGCTGCTGACGACATTATAGCTGGGGGCGGAGCCTGACCATATAAGGAGAGGGGAGGTGAAAGAGAGAGAGAGAGAGAGAATGTGTCTGTGTGTGTATGTGTGTGTGTGTGTGAGGAGAAAGGGGAAGAGAGGGAGATAAAAGGAGAGAGAGAGGAGGGGAGGAGGCGGGCACTCGAACCGACCAACCAAAGAGTCTCTCTCTCTCTCTCTCTGTCAAACCATTTCTGGTTCCCACTTCCCAGAGTTCCAGATTGATGATGATGATGGTGGGAGGGATCATCTGTAACAGATTTTTGTCCATATGTAGAAACATTAAGAGACAGATGTCTGTCATTAACAGAGATCACAGGTTTCATGGTGTCATAGGTCATGTGACCCATAGCTCAACACATCATGTGATGGTCAACGGAACCATTCAGACAAAATTCAGAAAATTCAGTGACGATCTCACCGATGAAGAGTTGGGAGAAGTTTCTGATCCACCAATCATTTCTGGAGCTTTTCATTAAAACAGCTTCATCCTCCTAAACACCTGAAGAAGATGGAGACTAGTTTAAAACACCTGAAGAAGACGGACTAGTTTAAAAACACCTGAAGAAGATGGAGACTAGTTTAAAACACCTGAAGAAGATGGAGACTAGTTTAAAACACCTGAAGAAGATGGAAACTAGTTTAAAAACACCTGAAGAAGATGGAGACTAGTTTAAAACACCTGAAGAAGATGGAGGCTAGTTTAAAAACATGACTCGATACAGCTGGTATGGTGTCATCAGTTTGCAGAAGATCCAAAATGATTAAAAAGACTTTGTTTATGAAAGTGAAGATGAAGACGAAGGTGAAGACAGCTTCTGAGTATCAGGTGTTTGGAGGCGGGGTTTGTACCAATGATGGACAGACACCCTCTCTACCTTTAAGAGGTTAAAACTTTCCTTTTTGATAAAGCTTAGAATTAAGGCTGGCTTAGGCTAGTCTTTAGCTATGCTGCTATAGGCCTAGACTGCTGGGGGACTTCCCATGATGCACTGAGCTCCTCTCTCTTCTTCTCCCCCTTCTTCTTTACACACTCATGTCTCATTAATTCATGTTACTAACTTGACTTCCTCCCCGGAGTCTTTGTGGACACCCACTGACATCATCATCATCATTATTTTTATTATTATTTCTACACGTTATGTTGTTGCACTTGCTGCATGTTTGTCGACTCGACACTATTTTTAATGATGTAATCGTAACAAACGCACCTGTTCACCTGTTCAGTTGACAGTGGTGTTTAATTGTGTTGCGTTCAGGTTTTGTGATGTTTGCAGGTCTGTTGGGTTATTATTATGGGAACATTTTAAAACATATTTAACAGATGTGGATTTTATGTCATCATAATCAGAATAGAATAGAATATATAGTTAATAATCACCAATAACTTCTGCTCTAAAATTCAATTACAGTCAAGACATAAGTGGAATTAATCATGTTTATATTGACTAATATAAATATATATGAATATGATATTTTATAATATTCACCTCTAATAGGGCTAATAGATGGGTAGTGGGTCGGAGTGGGCACAATGTTTCCTTTTCCATAATTTTGATAGAAATTTGTTTTTAATAAACATAAAACGCGTCCCACAGACCTGAACGCCACACAACTCTGGTTCAGTCTGAAAAGTCTGATGACCCACAGACAGGAAGTGAGACGGGCTTTTCAGAGTAACAGCGCTCCTGTCGTCTGGGGCGACGAAGGCCTCCAAGGCTCTGAGGGGTGGAACGAGTACCAGAGAGATGGAAAAGAGGAGGAATAAAAACAGAGAGGGGAGGAGAAGGAGAGAAAATAGATTAAACTGAAATGAAGAAATCATAAGACAAGAGGAGAGAGACGGACAAATATAAAAGACACGACAGAAGAACAGATGAATTTATTTATCACAAAAAATACTGGAAGAAAAAAAGATTAAGAAAAGGAAAAAAGAGGACAGACGGAGAAGAGAAAGAGGAGGAGGAAGGAGGAATGACTTTGTTCTGACAACAGAATACAAAAAAAATGTTGAAAAAATGAAGAATAGAAAAAAAGACACAAGTGAAGAAAGGAGGAAGAGGAGGTGGTTTGTCTCCTCCTGGATGAAGATCTGGTGAGTGAAAATGTCCTCTACACTTTTTTAATTTTATTATTAAGAACCAAAAACAAATTCTTTCACTGCTGTAGAAGCTGAAGAGATCAATCAATAACTGATCAATACTCTCACATAATAATGATAATAATAATAAGATAATAATAATAAGATAATAATAATAATAATAATAATAATAATAATAATAATAATATAAAGCTGATCATGTAATTAAAATGGACTAGTAAATGAGATGTCTGATGGACGACGTCTCATGAGAAATGCTGGAGGGGGAGATCGGGGGAGGAGGGGGAGGAGATGGCAATCTGGTTTCCAAATGAGGCTCCATTCTTTTGGGACAAATCCCCGACCTGCAGGGGGGGTTCCTGGACATCTCCTCCCTCCGTCAGGTTTCTCTGCTCCAGCTGGATTTTATTTTGATTTCATTTTGTCTTCATTTCTTTCTATCTATCTATCTATAACCATCAGGACTGTTTTCACATTTCTCCTGTTTGATTTTCTTTATTTTTTCTGCTTTGTTCCATAAAATCAAACCTTTGGTCGACGTGACGTCCAATCATATATTATTATTATTTACATATATGGAGGATTGTTGTTGTTATTGTTGACATCATTAAAAAGAAAGAAATCAACAAACTGATTTAGTCTCAATTTAATATGTTTGCTTGTTGGTTTCTGTTTATGTTGAGGAATAAAAAACAAATGAAACGTGATTCATAAATATAAATAGAAGCAAACATGAATGTGAAACTGTTTCCAGATCAGTTTCAGCCCCATTTATTTAATTTATTTGTTGACAAACTTGTTTACCTTCTTCTATCAGTAGATTTATTTTATCGTCTGTTGTCCTAAAATCTTTTTTCTTTTTGACGTTCTGTTTGAGTCTAAAATGTTCAGTCTAAATTATCATTTTAATTCTGTTTTCTTACATTTAAAAAATTTAATTAATATTTATTCATCCTTAAAAACTATCTAGTGCCATAAATTGGAACATTATAGCAAAATGTTTTAAGATAATTTTATTCTATAATTGTACATATTTTCTTATGTTCTACTTAGTCTTGAAACATGTAAAGTGTGTTATAAATTAAACAAATCATATCAATAATAAGAATAAATAAATTAAAGGCTTCTTTATTCAAATGTGAAAGGTTGAATAAATTAATTTTACTTGATTATTTGACTTCATTCAGTTTTAAATCTGTGATTTTACAGCAAATAAATGTTGAACAAAATAAACTGTGAAATAAAATAATTTCATGTTGTTGATTATTTTAAAACATGTTTTTAATTTAATTATTGTTTTCCTATCATGTGATCCACAGACGAGTCGACCGGCGAGTCGCAGCGTGTGTTAAATCCTCGTCTTTATTGTGTGTGAAGTGTTTCTTTTTGTGGGTGTGTGACGGAGCGAACGCACACACAGACACACACATTTGCATTTAAATAGCGACATCAACCTGCGTTCGCGGCGGCTCACCGGCGGGTTTCCCAGATGTCACGGCAAAGTCAGATGGGCCAGCTGTCACACACACACACACACACACACACACACACACACACACACACACACACACACACACACACACACACACACACACACAGTTTTTCTGTGTGTAAAACCAACGTGGATCCGACGACCGTCGATCTCTAACCTTCATTATTTAAAACCAACAAGATTAAAAGCATTGTGACATCATCACCACACCTGTCATCTGTCAGCCAATCAGAAACAAGATCAGACGTCAAATCAAACAAACTAAAACTTCTGTGAAAACAAAGAGAGCAGTGGAATCGACTCATCACTGATGGTGAGTTCAAAGTCAACGAAAAACTAGACGAATTGGCACCAGGGAATTTTTTCTTCTGGGCAAGAAAGTCACATAACGCTGCGTCGCGAAAGCCAATCAGCATTGAGATTCTCCCCTTCACATGTTTGTAAGTTAGCAGGACGTTTGCGTAGAAATGGAGGACATGCTAATCGTAGCGATACGTGGACCTGGAGCCAGATGACCCGACCCCGCGGTGACATTCACACAAGTCAGGAGAAATATAAATTGGTTTTCGGTGAAGACGCCACAATGACCGTTAACGTCAACGTCTCCACCAGGATGTCACACATGAGGCAGGTCCCACATGTCCAGATACCTTCAGGTGATCTGGCTTCAATAAACTTGAACCTCACATAAAGATGGTCATCAACACAGGTTACTTCAGTGTAGCCATGTTCACGTAAAAAAGGCGGGGTTTGCAGTATGTGACCAATCACAAACCTCAACCAAAACAAAATAATCCTACACAAATCTGATTAGCTTGCTTGCCCCACCCCCACCCCCACCCGCATTCGGTGTGAATGCAGCATAAGAGGTTCCACAAGCATTACATTTCATTATGATTGGAAGATTTTCAGCATATTTATGAAAAAAGACTCCTGGAGGCGGATCTTCAGTTTAATGGATGTGTCTCTGGCCCCGCCCACTTCTGAATGTTCTAAATACAAATCAACAAACCAACAAAGAATAAATTAACCAATCAACCAACTGACCAACAAATCAACAATAGAACAAACCAATCAATCAACACAACAAACCAACCAATCATCAGACAATGCAATCGACCAACTGACCAACGAAACAGCAAACTAACAACCAATAAACCAATGAACCGATCAGCCAACCAACCAACACACCTCCTTGGCGGAGGTGAATATCTAGAAGCTATAAACACCATCCATTCAGGAAGAATGTTGTTTGTTGTTTATTTTTAGACATGAAAACAGGAAGTGGAGAGGGGGTATGACGTCCAACCAACATACAGATGGTTTACATCATAACCTCTGGGCTTCTAGGACCCCGATCACCTGATAAGGATCAGTGCTTATTTAACATTGTGAGTCATTATGCAGATGATACCCAGCTCTATATCTGTTCCACCAGACGACACCAGAATCTCTTTATTTCACTTTTCACCATTTTTACTCAACTTAACGAGCAGAAACCATAGAGCCTATCTGAAGGAGTGATGTCATGGTTTGGGTTTTCAGTTTAGGAAGTTACACATTTTATTTTGTAAGTTCTCTACACTTCCTCATTTTGCTTTTTCCTGCTATTGTGATGGGTCCAATTAGCTTAATCTGTTCTCAACTCAGCCCTCTGTGTGTTTAGTCTCAGTTTTCCAGTCCGTCTTCGTTCGGAACCATTCCAGCCTTTCCTTGTGTTTTTGGATTTGTTGCTTTCCCTCTGATTCTTCCTGTTGTTGGACTGTTGGTTTTTTTCCTGCTCCTGTTGGAGAAAAGTTTTGTTGGTTTTGAGCCCTGCCTGCCTCTGCCTTCTGTAAGCCTGTGGTACTGAGAAGGTCCAGTGGATCAGAAACAAACTAAAAGGCATCAGTTTATTGAACTTCATACAAATCGATAAGTTTTGACCCAGTTTTTTAAATGTGGGAAAAATGTCAAGATTCAATATGAAATCAATCAATTAATTAGGTTTATTTATGTCAAACCTCAGATCAGAAATCAGCCTGATCAGGTTTGAAAGTGATCACAATAATTGATTCAATTCAAATTAAAATGAATCCAAAACAGTTTTATTATAATTCATTCAAATCAAAATATAAAAACAAAGATTAATAAGAGAGAAACAAGACATGGAACGCATCACACAGAGAAAAAAGACAATGAACGCATCACACAGAGAAACAAGACAGTGAACTAACTCATCACACAGAGAAACAAGACAATGAACACATCACACAGAGAAACAAGACAGTGAACTCATCACACAGAGAAATAAGACAGTGAACGTATCCCACAGAGACACAAGACAGTGAACGCTTCACACAGAGAAACAAGACAGTGAACGCATCACATAGAGAAACAAGACAGTGAATGTATCACACAGAGAAACAAGACAGTGAACACATCACACAGAGAAACAAGACAGTGAACGAATCACACAGAGAAACAAGACAGTGAACGAATCACACAGAGAAACAAGACAGTGAAAGAATCACACAGAGAGACAAGACAGTGAACGCATCACACAGAGAGACAAGACAATGAATGCATCACATAGAGAAACAAGACAATGAACGCATCACACAGAGAAACAAAACAGTGAACGCATCACACAGAGAAACAAGACAGTGAACGCATCACACAGAGAAACAAGACAGTGAAAGCATCACACAGAGAAACAAGACAGTGAACGTATCACATGTAGGCCTATGTGAAAACCAGAATTAAAGTAGAAATCAACATTAATACGTTGCTTTTAAACTGAAGTCAGATCCACGACTTAATTAAATCTGTTAGTCCGAGCTGTCAAAGTGTTGGCTGCGTCTCATTGGACAGTGACGGACAGTCAGTCTGACCACAGATCACATGACCGACACGTTCTACTGACTTCTATTTGTATTCTACTGTCATTCATTCTTCTGCTTCTGCTGTCTGGTCTTCACTCTTATTTTATCATTATTCTATTAGTATTTTATTTTATTACTGTATTTTATTTTACTTATGGTATTTTATTGCTGTGTTTTATTCATAGTATTTTATTAGTTTTATTTATAGTGTTTTATTACTGTGTTTTATTCATAGTATTTTATTACTGTGTTTTATTCATAGTATTTTATTTCTGTTTTATTTATAGTATTTTATTACTGTGTTTTATTCATAGTATTTTATTACTGTTTCATTTATAGTATTTTATTACTGTGTTTAATTTATAGTATTTTATTACTGTGTTTTATTCATAGTATTTTATTACTGAATTTTATTTATAGTATTTTATTAGTGCATTTTATTCATAGTATTTTATTACTGTATTTTATTTGTAGTATCTTATTGCTGTGTTTTACTTACAGTATTTTATTACTGTTTTATTCATAGTATTTTATTACTGTGTTGTATAGTATTTTATTACTGTGTTTTATTTATAGTATTTTATCACAATGTTTTACTTATAGTAGTTATTTACTGTGTTTTATTTTATTTCATTCAATGAGCTGTTTTTTTGTATCTCAGTGACTTTGCTTGATTTGCTCTTTTTAACTTTTATTGTGTTCCACTGTTCTGCTCTGGGTTCTCCTCATGTTCTCATCTCCTCAGCTGTGTTTTATTTAAATATGACTCTATTGTTGGACTCGACTGTCGCAGTATGAGAACGAGGCGGAAACAAAGAGAAGAAAAACAGAAGAGAAACCAGAAAAATGGAAATAAAACGAGAGGAAACAAAGCGGTCGACCTTCAGCTCCAAACACAAAAACACTCTCACATTCTGAGTGTGTGTGTTCAACTGGGATTTCCAGTCGTCCCAGTTCAGGGAATTCCCTCATCCCAGCACAGAGATGGGCGAGCGAGGGAAGAGCGACACCAAGAGGACAGAGAGAGAGAGAGAGAGTCAGCTGCTCTAAGATCAGAGGTTCATTTTTACAGTTTTATGTTTTTGTCAATAAAAAATTCTGATTTTAGGAGTTTGAAATCAAAATATGAAAAAATTTGTCTGACATTCAGAATAAAATCTTGTTTCCTCAATTCATGAGAAGCTTTTTTATTTTTCTGTCAATGAGTCGATTTTAGTCATTTTACTTTACAACAGAAACCAACAGCAACAAGACAGTGAACGTATCATACAGGGTAAATAACCAATGAACGCATCATACAGGGTAAATAACCAGTGAACGCATCATCAAGGTAAATAACCAGTGAACGCGTCACACAAGAGAGCAGAGGGCCTTCAGACTGTTAAAGTTCACTTGAGTTGTTTTTATAGAAATAATACTAGATTTGACATTTTTACTGTTTTTTATCAACAAATAGTTTGATCAATTATTTTGAGTATATTTATCATCTTTTACCAGACATATTAGATTTATTCTTGTGAGCTGCTGATTTTATCTGAGCTTTTTCAGGGAATTCAATTTAAATTTTCCTGCTAAAAGATTAATTTACATGATATTTGATTTGATGAGTTTTAATCAAAATATAGAAAAAAAATCTGAAATCTTAACCGTCTTCTTCAGTTCATGAGCAACATTTTTATTTCTGTCAGTGAGTCCATGTAAGACAGCTGCACAGTTTTCACCTGCAGCAACGTTACAACAGAAACCGACAACAAGACAGTGAACGCATCACACAGACTATAAAATCAGTGAACATATACAGAATAAAAGTTCAGTAAACGCATCAAAAGCGTAGTCAGTGAACGCATTCCCACTGAGACGACAAGGCAATGATTGTCTCACACAGAGACAATGAATGCATCAAAGAAAGAGACAGTGAACACATCACATTGCAGTAAACAGTTTTGTTTTCTTAAATGTTTGTTTTAAAGGATTCTTTTTGATGAATTTATCATCTTTTACCAGAAATATTTGATTTATTCTTGTTTGAGTTTCTTCATGGATTTTAATCTTTACACGATTAATTTACACGATATCTGAAGAGAAAATATCGATATAATATAAAAATATGGATATAAAATAGAAACCAGCCGATGGTGGAGGAGAAAATCTTTTCTTAAACATAGCAAATGAGGACAAGATATTTATATTTTTCCTGTAGCCATGACAACCAGAAATCATCGCTAATTTGAACACGAGCAAAAGACATTTTTTGGAGTAAAATCTAAATTTATGAAGGAAATCATCACATCTCTTCAGCCCTCAGTCATGTTTGCCAGGCAGCAGATACTAGGCCCGCCCTCTTGACATCACAGTTGATTACCATCACTTCAGCCCTTTAATTGGTGCTAATTGAACCTGACGTGTCTTTAATTAATTAACAGAGGAGGTTAATGAATTCAGCTTTGACTGGCAGCTCCAGATGTCCAAACCTGTTTTTAACCTGCTGACTCGTCCTCTGACTGTCTCCGTCGTCCTCTTCATCAGCACCACGGAAAGTTCCGACTTTTATTGTGAAGGTAAGAAACATTCAAGGCCTACCACTGCAAAGAAAAAAGAAACAAAAAAAATTAAAATTTAGAGTGTAAAAGTAGACAAACAACATTTTTACTAAAAATATTACTGAATGTCATTTTAGATATTTAATCTCCATTTATGTCCTGTTTTGTTCTAATATTCCACTGCTTCCACCTCAGACTTTAAACCATTAAGAACCAGATCTACTGGTCCACAGGAGGTTTGAATCAGCTCTGTAGGTTTTGGGTGAAATGATCTCTTCCCATGATGGTCTGGGACAGATGGAGCTTCGTCATCAGAAACCACAGATTATAAATTTACATATAAAACACTGAACTTTAAAAAGGTGAAATTAAGGCGAGACATGCAACTGTTGAAATCCTCAGAGGGTCACCTTAGAGATGTTTCTACTATTCTGTCCACCCTCATGTGTGACTGGGAGTGAATAGAAGTGTTTATTGGATTGCATTAAATACTGCAGTGGTTGCAGATTATTACTCGCAGTACTGATACCTGGAAAAAGGATATGTGTGTATTTCTTAACCTAAAGGTGCAGCTGTGACTGTGACCACTAGAGGGCAGTGATCGATAATCTGACAGGAGACAAAGTGTCATAGGTCAGAACTGGAGGAGAGCCTTCGCTTCATCCTTCACGGGTTGTCATGGTAACTACGACTAGTCGTACTACCTGATGGCCGTGGTCCTCCCATGAACAGAACTCCTCCTCCTCCTGAGAGCGAGCCAATCAGCTGCAGACACTATGACTTCACCTGTCGCTATGACTTCACCTGTCACTGGACAGGTTGGATTTCAGGTTTTCTTTTTTTTTTTTACTTGATTGTGAGAAGATAAAAACATAAATGCTGGATTTGTTCCTGGAAGACAAAACTCAGAGATTGAAGCATCAGATGTTTTCAGGGAGTTAAAACCTGAAAGTTGTTTCCAGATTCTCTTTTAGCAAATGAAAACAGCTCAAACATCTGAAGAAGAAAAAAAATGTTGAAGTTAATAGTTTATTCATCACATAAATAAAGAGGAGCTGAAATCATCTAATCATGACACAGCTGATCATAAATCATCATAATTTATTTGACCTTTAATTATAGTGTTGTTTTTTTATGATGTAATAAATCAAACATTGCCAACAGTTGAATCATTGGACAATATGAATATAATAAATGAATGAATTAAAGATCGACTGGTTTACATTTAAACTTCTCAATATGAAAAATTATGTCAGATAAAAGTACCTCATGTACTGTACACTAGTATAGTAATCTGTACTTCTGATCACTCATCTGATTTCATTGAACGCCACCAGTTCACTTTTACTGGAGTTTGTCTCTATCTGGTGGACAAACTGGTAACCACACTGAGGAAAATGAGATGAGGAGGAGGAAGAGGTATATGTATGTATATGATATATGTATCATATAATGTATTAGACTTTGGGTATAAATATGATCAGTTTTAATCAATAAGAGTACAAATGTTTCAACATGTTTGAATAACAATTAAAAGTTTTTAGGGATTGAAATGTAATAAAATGAATAAATAAGATAATAAACATTTAGACTTAAACAACAAACCTTCAAATGTGGATCAGGACTACATTTCCCATGAGTTCTGTGCCTCCTCCTCTCCCTGTGGAGGGGGGGGAGTGGGAGGAGGAGGAGAGGAGGAGGGGAGGGGAGGAGAGGGGGAGTTTGGGAAAGAATGCGTGGAATTCATTTCCTGTTCTGCAGCTGCGAGGAGACGCAGTCATGGCCGAGTCTGAAAACCTGGACGCGATGAAGGAGCACTGACTCCTCTCCTCTTCTCCTCCTGCTGGATTCTTCTTCTCCTGTCCAGGAGGGCCGAGGAGGAGGAGGAGGAGGAGGAGGAGCAGAGTGATCCGCCATGGCTGAGCCCCTGCTGAAGAGGACCTTCTCCAGGCTGAGAGGGAAAGACAGACCCCGGAGGAAACAGAGCGGTGAGCAGCTGCAGCGTTTAAACGTCCTCTAACAGTTGGTGTCAGTGAACGCCTCAGCTTTAACTTTAACTGTTCAACCCTGCTGCTTCAAACTTTTAGAAACTTAAATATCGTCACATTAAAAGCTTGAAATGTTGTTTCTGCTGTTTAAATCAGTTTCCTCATCAGTGGAGCAGCTTCTAGCCTCACATCTGGAACTCCTTCTCCAGGCTGTGACATTTCACATGACCTGAGCGTCACCAGACGTCCCCAGAGCTGCAACTCCTTGGATTTTAAACATACGTTACTGAATGTGACACAAACATGATCCAGCGTCGTCTTTCCTCTAAAATATGCTTCATTTAAACACAGTCAAAATCTACATCTACCTACCAGGAATCCTCCGGACGGCCCGGAGCTTCTTACTGCAGACAGACTGGAGTTATTCCTGTTTATCTGAGAAAAAGGTTTCACAAGAAAAAATGAGAAAAAATATTCAATAGTCTCTGAGTTATGCTCCAGAAGCTAAAGGTGACGGATGAACCTGTTAACAAGTCCTCTCCTCCAAAAATAAAGACTGCTGAGTTTAAAAAGTCATCCTGACTCAGAAGAGAGACCCGTCTCTACGGAGCCATCGTTTGTTTACACGCCGTTATAATGCCGCTCCAACTAAAGAGGCGTGACATGTAAACACTCATTTACACGTTTAAACTGATCCAGATGCAGCTTTCGCTACGAATCTGTGAACGCTTCCTGAAACACAGATAAAACGGAGCAGTACCACCAGAGGCCACTGGGGGCAGTGTGGCCATAACTCAAACATGACAAATATTTATGGACACAGCGAAGAAGAAAAGAACTCTCTATGTCCACATTGTCCTGTATTTAACGTCCTCACAGACCGCCGCTGATGACATCATCACAACCTCCTCCACTGTTATCACTTTGGTTGTTGTTGAAACTTTATTTTGCGTGGTTTCCATGGAAACATGTTTTAGGTGACTGAAGGTTGGTCGTCTTCTCCGCAGAATATATTCTAACCACTAACCCCATACTGATGGATCTGTTGAGGATGTTTGGGGGCGTCGGCGTGTAAATGTTTCACATGTCCACTGATTGGTCCAGTTGTTGTCTGATGACGCCTCAGGTGTCATGTCCTCTGATTGGTCCATGTTATTGTCTGATGACGCCTCAGGTGTGGTATCCTGATTGGTCCATGTTGTTGTCTGATGAAGCCTCAGGTGTGGTATCCTGATTGGTCCATGTTGTTGTCTGATGAAGCCTCAGGTGTCATGTCCTTTGATTGGTCCATGTTGTTGTCTGATGACGCCTCAGGTTGGAAATATTTCCTCGGGTCTCTGAAATCGTTCCCAGGATGATTCTCTGTTGGTCTCTTTGTGTTTGGAGCAGATCGGTTTTGAGGCAGTGAGTCGTGTTCAGACACATGACCAGTAAACAGCCCACAGCATTGTGATGTCATCTGTGATGTCAGTGCCAAGTTCCCTCTGGTATGGTGAGGAAGAACACATGATGCTGCAGCTTCAGACCTGTTTCATCATCAGCATCTCGCTGAGCAGCTGAGAGGCTAACAAATCCCCCTACTTCGAGTCTTTGTGCTAAGCTAAGCTAAACTGCGAACTATATATAAGATAAGTATATATACAGTACCAGTCAATAGTTTGGACACAGTTACCCATCCACTTGAATGGGAAACTGTGTCCAAATTTTTGACTGGTAGTGTACATATACTTATCTCTATATAAGACGTCCTCATCAAAACTGAAGCAGGAGATCTAACAGTTTAAATGTTCTTTGAAGGAACAGTTCACCCAAAAACATCGTTCCAGTCATGATTCTTCTAACATTGAATAAAACAGAGACAGTAGAACTCAATAACATTCAACCAGAATAAAAACTAAAAGACGAGCATATCAATACAAACTAAATGAAGAGTAACCTTAACAACAATCCTGAAAATAAACGTTTCTGAATCTGTTCATTCTTGTTTTTATCTGGTTTTAGGCTGATCTAAGAACAGTCTTCATGTCTGAGTCCAGGATTACTCCGAGCTTTCTGGTTGGTTTGTAGATTTTAATGATGAGTTTAGGTGAGGGTTAATCTTCCCTCTTTAGGGATAAACATAATTATTAATGTTTTCTGTGCAGTTTCTTGAAAACACGTCTAAAACAGCTATAAAATAATTTCAGCCAATAAAAACACTGAATCTATTTCAGCCATTCCCTCCAGACGTCTCACTACAGAGTTACACCACACACATTTACATAGCTAGCATTAGCATCATTTAGAAACAGGTTTGCTATCAAGCTGAGATGCTAACACACCTGTCCAACACCTTATCATGAAATAAACAGACAAGGGAACCTTTTTAGCTCCCAGCAGCTCAAACTTTTTAACCTTGGGGACAGTTTGTGTAACAGGAAGTGGACTCACATGTTTTAGGAGAGACAGGACGCCAGAAGATTCCAAACACCTGAAGCCCACAGGAGTCAAGAGACCTGATGTCTGACAAGCTGACCACTCCCGCTGTTCTCATCAGCATGCATAAGGCTGGTTTTTGGGTGAACTGTTCCTTTAAAGCTCCTTTGGTTGCTGTGATGATGACATCACATACCATCACAAACATGTCTGTAATTAACTCATCAGCACACAACTGATTTAATGGTCAGCTTCCTGCACACAAATTGGGTCAGATGACCATTTCCTGTCATTAGACCAGTGTGTGTGTGTGTGTGTGTGTGCTTCCTGTTTATCCATATGATATTGCAGTAAGTTGGACCGAGTGAGGACATTTCTCTGCTCACACACACAGACTTACTTTAGAAAGTTACTTTAAAAATGTAATCTGATTGTGGTTTGTGGTGCTAACAGAGAGTGCTACCAATGCTACTACTTAAACAATATTTCAAAATTGATGCAGCAAAATAATATCTAATGGACTGATATTTATTGAATCAACCCATTTTATCCACAACATGATGAAAGTTGACAGGAAAACATTTTTTCTCGATAAACGTTCAATTTTATGGCTTCTGCTCCATAGAGCTTCGTTCATTTTGGACTACCTCGAAAGCGCCCCCTACATACCAGGAAGTTCTGAGAGTGGACTATCTCTATACTATTAGAAGATCTCTGATTGTAATTCGGTGCAGTGTCTGCATATTAAAACCAAATGTCCAGCTATTATTTTCCTCTGGTGGTTTGTCATAATCCTGCTAATAATCACCACTATTACTAAGTGTATCAGTAATCTGATTTCTTTTTTTATGCAACTTTAATGGATGACAGTTATTTGTTTTTCATCCTAAAAAAATCATACACACACACATATACATACATATATATATATATATATATACACATATACATATACATATATACATATAGATATATACATATACACATATATACATACATATATATATATACATACATATGTATACATACATACATATGTATACATACATACATATGTATACATACATATATATACATTAATATGTATACATACATACATATATACATACATATATACATACATATATACATACATATATACATACATACATATATATATATACATATATACATACATACATACATATATACTGTACATACATACATACATATATACATACATACATACATATATACATACACATATACATACACATATACATACGTGTATATACATACACATATACATACACATATACACAAAAATACCTTTATACACACACACACAAGTCTCCCGCCCGAGCAAGTACTGGTCATTATATATATAATGACCAGTACTTGCTCGGGAGATTTTCCTGTGTGTGTGTGTGTGTGTTTGGGTGCTGACTGTCGTCTCTGTGTGTTTCTGTGTATTTAACACTAATGAATGGTGAATAGACATCAGTGTGTTTAGACTTAAAAACAGAGCGTTCATTGACATCTGCAGTCACAGCTGTTCATTCATCCTCCCCTCTTCCCCCCCGCCTTCCCCTCCGCTCTCCTCTTCTCTCACTGATCAGCATTTCTCAGGAGTTTGAATGTTTAGAGCAGATGGTTTAATATCCAAACCCAGTCAGAGTGGTTTTAGTACAGTACCAGCAGATAGACCCTGTTAAAAGGTGGTGGAGACCAAAAACAGAGCTAAAAGGTTAGAATGGTGGACTTCCATTCATCAGGTGACACAAGCACAACTCCACATGAACGGCCATGCTGATGTCATCACCTATGACTCAGTTTGTCACGTTGCCAGTGGCTGGTTTTAGAACTTCAGTCACATCAACAGCCAATCACTGCCTCTTAGCAAATTGAGATATAAAAATGATAGTTTGCATTTGGAGAAAGGAGGCCATTAATCAGCTGATATCACCTCCACCCTTGTAGTTTAAAAAATAAAACCTTTACTGTAGGAGCAGACAGTGCATCTCGGTCTTCTACCAAGTAGCCGACCCCTTAGTGCACCCTCATGGCCATGGAGGCAAACCCATAGACCACAGACATAAGGTCACAAACGCCAATTGGTCAGTGTCTGGCTTTCCAGTGGACTAATGGGGTCTCAGGTAGACTGCCAGGGTCCCAGGAGACAGGAAATCTTTATAACATGTTACATGTTGAGTTTACAATCTATAGAACTGAACAAAGTGGACAAAACATTATTTCATGCAGAAAACAAACCTCTATCATGGAAGTGTCAGAACACAAAGGTTCTCCAGGAGGTTTGAGAAATCCTTCAAGAGGTTGTGAAGGTGCTGGAGAAGATATCCAGAGGTTTTCAAGGCCTTTCCGGGGAATTGAAAATTCCACAGGTGCTGGGGAATATACCAGAGGACCTGGAGAGAGTTCCAATGTCCACTGAGAAGGATCCAAAGAAGTTTAATAACTCTCTCAGAAGCACCCAGGGTTCAAACGGTCCTTTAAGAGGTTTATGAGTTCTTGAACAGGTTGTAGGAGTCCTTGAGTGAGTTCATTGACACCGGAACATGAGGCATCAGTCCTGGTGCTACCTGGAGCTGATTGAGGTGTTGATCTGAACCATCACTGAGGTAAAGTTGAAATGTTATGAGATTCTTTGAGAAGTTTCCAGAGGTCTCTGTGGATGCTTCAGTGATCTTTGAAGATCTGATGGGTCCTTGACTAAGTTATGGAGGTTTTACTGAGGTAGCATTGTGCCTTGAAGGGTTGCGCTTGAGTACAGATGTGCCAGAGGTCACAGAGCAGGTCACAGAGTTCTTAAAGAAGTCTCATGGGTCCTGGAAGATATTATGGTGGTTCTAGAGGTTATATGGACTCAATAAAGAAAGTCTTTAAGGAGGATGTTCAAGGGTCCTTGAGGAAGTCAATTCTGTCGGAGCTTGAAACAACAGTCCTGTTGCTATGGAAACCTGCAGGTTAATGCAACTTTCAGTTCTGATCTGGATCACGCTGTTCACCGGGATTATAATTGGCTTCAATAGACACCCTCCAACCAATCAGAGATGAGGATTCTTGAAGGCGATCTTAAACCAGCTGAGAGCTTCTGTTTCCAACAGTGGTGTTAGTGAGGTCGATACAAACAGAGAGTTTATTCATGCAGCTCAGACAGACCGTCTCCATACTGGGTGTCATGAGGATCAGTCACAGGAAGCAGCGGGCCGGAGCACAGAAATCCAGATGTTCACAGAAAATCTGTGGTTGAAGCTGCTTTAAATGTTCCAGTTTGTTTAAACACAAACAGCTGATGAGATTATAGATAATCAATATGGACCAAACTGATGTCAGACTTCAGACGGAGGCCATGAAGGGACAGTATCATAATCCATGATCATGAAACCTGGGTCTTTGGGTCCAAATTAAACCACCTAGAGCTCCTGGTTTAAAGCTCCTCAAGAATTTATTTTAGTTGTCCCTGTTAAATTGAATTCATGTTGACTGCATATGTGAGAATTTTGTTTTACAGTTTTCAAAAAAAAAGAAAAAACCCAACAAAACAAATACATGAAATGTAGAACACTCCAAAAATTTAAAAAGGCAGCGGTACAACGATTGATGTGTTCATAAGATGTTCATTAAAAATATTGAACAGTTATGTCCCAGAAACTCTCTCACAGAATGAGGCCAAGGTCAACTAGCAACCATGGAAACAAAAAATACAAACAATAACAGTTCCTAAATATCAAAAGGACCACTTCAGTCCTTGATGTGTGTGTGTGTGTGTGTTTCCTGCAGATGTTCCAGTGAAGCCTGACTATGTTCTCCAGACATCACCATCATCATCATCAGTGAAGACCACCACTAGAGCAGCGGACCCTGATCCCCCCTCACCACCACACAACCACATCACAGTTGCTAAGAAACAGTCATGGGCACGGCAGGGCTCCGCAGCTCCACAGACTACCCTGCCCTTAAGCTCCACCCTAAGAACCTCAGAATGGGAGCGACCAACAGGGATATCCCAGGATGCATCTGGGCAGGCCTGGAGTCAGAGGCTAGCTCAGGATAAGGTACAGGTTTTATTATCTGTGGGTTATAATGTTAGACATTTACCCTCTGTAACAGACATGCTCCTCAAATGGGAAGCAGCAGCCCTCATTCATAGAATGTACGCTTTACATATATTGGACAGTTTGAAACTAGAGCAGATTCCCGATCCCAATTCCTAGTCATGTCTGAATCTTTCATATTTGTCCAGTCCTTATAGTTCCATCCTTCCTTTTTGTCTTCTTGCTGGTAGTTTAATTCCCTCTTGCTGTCTTGCTCTTGGTGATCTCTCCTTGTTCTTGTTTCGTCCTTTTAGTTCGACCTTGTCTTCTTGTTGTGCTCCTAGTCATTCAGTTCTTGCTTCTTGTTTTACTTCAGGCAGTTTGACCCTTCCTTCTTGCCGTAGTCCTGGTTGTTTCAGCTCTGATTCTTGTTCCTCTTCTGATACTTTGACTTGGTCTTTTAATCTAGCTCCTGGTAGTCCAAGCCTCACTTCTTGTTTTGCTTTGGGTACTTTGGCCTTTCCTTCTTGTTTTGGTTCTTCCTTTTAGATGTGCTGTTGTTACTTCAATCTGTCCTTCGTGCTGTGCCCCTGATAGCTTGATTCTTCTATTTTGCTCTGCTCTTTGTTGTCTGACACCTCTTTTTAATAGCTTAGCTTTTCCTACTGGACATGGTTCTGTCGTCCGAAACCTCCTTCCATTACTTTGACTCTCACTTCTTGTTCTGCTCACAGACGGAACTTTGTAGTGACAGGATGTGCATCAGTCTGGCTTGGGATATGACCAGCACCTCCTGTGTTCCTGCCAGTTCTTTGACAGCCCACCAGGAAGCTGCCCAGCCAGTAGGAAATGCTCCTGAAGTGCCCTCCCCCTCCTTCAACACAAAGTCTGGCCAGCGGGCCTATCTGCAAAGCCTAGATCGCAGCAGCCGAGCCTGGGTGCTATCTTCAGGAAAGACGCAGGGTTCATACGAGGCATTTGGGCTGCAGGAGGAGAGCAGCAGCAATATCTGGTACAACCCAATCCCTGAGGAGGAGGACGCAGGAGGTCCACACAGCGAGGAGGAGGTATGGAGGAGGAGGGACGAAACGGAAGAGGGGGGAGCAACTAACAGGATGGGGACAGGAGATACCAGAGCCGAGATGGGAGGCATGTGGGTCGAGTCCTCAGAGAGTTTTAGCAGTGACTGTCCACTGGAGGGCACAAATCCAAGTGTTAGCCACTATATTGATGACATCACAACAGAAAACACAGGTAAGAAGACCTGACTCCACCTGCATTCCTTCTAATGACCGTGTATTGAGCCTTTCTTACCTGCTGCTGCTGACCAGGTTTGGACTTTCTTGTGTTTCCATTTTGAAGGAAATGCAAACAAGTCTTGCGTCTTTTTATTTCTCTCCCTCAGACTATCCTGCCTCAGACTCTAGCCCCGCCACCCAAAAGAAAGGGGTGTCCAGCAGTGTGATTGACAGGTTGAGGTCTCCTGGGACAGTGAGGAAACTCTCTCTAAAGATGAAGAAACTTCCTGAGCTACGCCGCAAACTAAGCCTTCGCTCCTCCTCTCGTGCCCATCGCCAGGGAAATGACAACAAAGGGGGCGAGGACGATGAGACCAGTAAGAATGCAACATCATCAACAGGCTTGTCCAACCAGAATGTAATTAGCAGATATCACCTGGATAGCTCCGCACCACCAGCCAGACCGCTGAGACGGTCATCAAGAGGACGTTCTGCCAGTAAAGGAGGTAAACAGTTTACTTGTGTTTGATGTGACGATGTCCAGACGGACCTATTTTTATATTTTGGTTCCAAAAAAATCTAATGTACAGGACTCTTCTGTGGTATTGAGTCTACTTTTCGCGAATTGAATCCTGATAAAATCCAGATGAGTTTGAATATATTTTACACTTAAACACCACAAACTGTTACTGGTGAGATCGCAGATCTGGGATGAATGCATGTAGGAGTAACGCACCTGAAATTGCTTGGTTACTGCAAAAACCCCGAGAGGAAAAACTTCTGCACCTCAGCTGCGCTTTAGTTTAGCACACTGTAGGTTCCTGTTCCTTGGTTGTTAGCTTTAACCAGACCTCTTATGACTGGACATCTGGAGTCTTTTTTCCTGTTGGTTACAGATGTAGACAGATAATTAACTTTAGGTTCCTGTAGCCCTTTTACACAGATTGTCACTTGGACCCTTCTCTATACCGCCTTTATTTACACTGAACAAACCAACAGTGGCATAACACCGCCCCTGTGTCTGATTTTAGATAACATCCTGTTGTTCCGCAAGCAACAAGGGCATGACATCTAACACAGGATGTTGGAGTTTTCCCTGTTTTATGGTGGTTAATTTCATCCGTTGGTCAGGAGGTAAAGTAGTTCAGTTGTCTCCTGAGGCTTTAGATATTTCTTCTTCTTTGAGTTAGCTGCTAACTGAAGCAAGCTGCCTTTCAAATCTCCCAGTCGTAGGTCACAAATGTCATCAAAATGTCACAGCCCTGTTCTGTCCTGTCTTACCACCTTATTGGCTCACTCCTTTACTTCCTCCACTCAGAGGAGGAACAACAGTGAAACTGGTCATCAATGCGGAGGCAGAGAAACCTCAGATCAAACTCTATGACTAGCATCAAATATGAACCAGGATCTTGTTCGAAGCCTCTCCTCAACATTTTTGTTTACTGTTTAGCTGTAATACCAGATCATTTGTTACAGTCAGAGCATTTATTGGTGCAGTGAGGCGCTGTGCATTCTGGTTGTTGTAGGTTTTTACCTTTTGAGCAAAAGGAAATACCACTGGCCGACTTCTCAATTTCCTCTTTCCTCTCTGTTTGATGACGATGAACTATGAACCAATCAGCATGTTTCCGCTTAGGTTATCTCAGTGACGGGGACTCTCCTGAGCTGCTGCCATGCCAGCAGGCTCCTCCCCTTACAACTTCCCAGGAAACAGCATGTGATGTCAGTTCTTTCCAGTTGTATGTGGGCTCTAATCCTCAGCGATGCAGCCAACGGGTGACGGGCTTACTGACCGTCCATCTACTTGGCCTGGAGGACATGAAGACCAGCAGGTAAGAACACACCTGAGATTAGCCAACAGCAGCTAATGGAAGGTTCGATGCAGAGTCCTCAGAGCTGAATTTGTATGAAAACTGAACTGACTATGTAGAGAGAAGTTGGAGGTTTTCCATTCACTTCAATGCAGTGCATGGGTTTGATCACAGCAGCCTATAGTGAACATTAGAGGACCTGTAGCTGGACATAGCATTTTTGCTGTTGCACTAACTTTTCAAAGGTGACTAAAGAAAACAGATGTTGACTCCTTCCACCAAGAAAATGTCAATATCAACTTTAGGTGAGAAGTCATTGACAAATCCCAGAGAGCATTGCTGTAGGAAACATCCTATCAGAGAGGCTCACACTAATTCATCCAATCAGAGAGGCTCACACGTGTTACTGTGTCTAGATTAGTGGTAATCCTTGAAGGTTGATTCAGAAGCAACTGGACTTCTTTTCTTAGCTTGAAGACGTTTCACCTCTCATCCGAGAGACTTCATCAGTTCTAAACTGTTGGTACGGGGTCAGGATATTTATCCTCTGTGAGATGTAAACTACCTTTAGAGTCGTTAAGTAACCTGTTCCCTTTCCTTTTCTTTCTGGTCCCTCCCAGTCCTATTGTGGGGCATTGGGGTTGCTGGGACCAGCCATCTCTCGTATGTATATTGAGCCATTATGTGGGTCGTTAGCATAACGATGGTGAAACCGGTGTGAAAAATAAGTCAGGACTGCATTGTGTGTAGGTGACAGGTGATGGCGTAAACCCCCACCCCTGTTCAGAGATGGCCGTTCCAATTTGACATAGATGGCTTCTTTCACTCCTCTCTCAAACCATCTGTCCTCCCTGTCCAGAATGTGAACATTGTTGTCCTCAAATGAATGTCCTTTGTCCTTTAGGTGGAGGTGAACTGCCGAGTCCTGTCCTGAAGAGCTGGCTGTCCTGTGTTGTGCCATGTGTCTGTGGAGTGGCTGCTTTGTCTCCCCTATAAACAGATCATTGCACTCCTCACTGCATTGAACTGCATAAACCACATGGCTTCGGTTGTGTTTGGGTGTTTTGTCCTTGGGGTGAACCAGTCTTTGTCTGAGGGTGTTGCTGGGTTTGAAGTGTACTAGGGGAGACAAAGCAGCCACTCCACAGATGCATGGCACAACACAGGAGAGACAGCTCTTCAGGACAGGACTCTGCAGTTCACCTACACCTAAAGTACAAAGGAATCGGTGGTCCGACCTGGGTATAGGGGCCAAAGACTAATGGAACCATCTAGTAGCTGGTCCGACCTGGGTATAGGGGCCAAAGACTAATGGAACCATCTAGTAACTGGTCCAACCTGTTTATAGGGGCCAAAGACTAATGGAACCATCTAGTAACTGGTCCGGCCTGTTTATAGGGGCAAAAGACTAATGGAACCATCTAGTAGCCGGTTCGACCTGTTTATAGGGGCCTAAGACTAATGGAACCATCTAGTAGCTGTTTCCCGCTGAAGTTTCCCTCAGGATAGCTGGAGTCTCACAGTTTTATCTGGTAAAGCCAGTGATTAGAGGTATTGGGGCTGAAACCACGTCAACTTATTATCAAACTTTAAATGGGTAAGACGCCCAGTATTTAAGTATAGCATAAATGAGATGGTGGGGTGCATGAGTGGGTGCATATGGGTGCATAAAATGACCTTAGGGTGCAGATTGTAAAAGTCATATTTGTCAACACATCATTAGCTGCTGCTCATTGTTCATGGCTCATGTGACAGAATGTGAAGCTCTATGATTGGATGTTTCTTTCCACGGGAGTTGTAGTTGACTTCTCTCCTTCAGATTTGGTGTCACATTAACTTTTGAATCAAAGAACCAGACATTTCTATGACGTTGTTGATGAAGGACTGTACTGTCCATTCATTCTCCTGTTGTGGCTCTGTTACCTTCAGTGTAAGCTGCTGTACTTCCTGTTAGGTTTGTTTTTAGGCATTATATTAAGGACAGATCTGTGTGGACGTGTCTCCTCTCAGGTCAGAGGACAGTAAGGAGGTCTTCCTGGCCATACAGATTGACGGGGTGACAAGAGCGAGGACTGCCCTCCTGACCCTGCGAGGTCCTGCCCTCTCGTTAAACCATGCTTTCCACCTAGAGCTGGAGAGAGCGCGGCAGCTCCGCGTGGTGGTGTTAACACCAGGTATGACTACTGCATGTACACTTAGTAATACTACCTTTTCTACTCCGAGTACTCGTGCTGCAACTACTACTACTTCTACAACTACTATCACTAACACCAACATTCTTGGAGCGCCCTTCCAGTTTTTCTCTTACGTCCAGACTAGGTGGAGGATTTTTGGAGTAATAGAAAGAATATTCACTTCATATAATGAAAAGATTAGTAGTTAGCATCAGCTGCTGTAGATGTTTGGTTTTAACTGCTGACCAGCTAAAATTAACTTTTTGTTTTTGTCTGGTTTATGAGCTCTCTACATCTGACTGGTGAATCTTCTCAAGAGAGATGATCTCCTCTGGTCCGTTTCAGGAGGATCGTAAACAGACTGTTAACATTAGTTAACAGAACCTCCAGTATTTTTGTTGATTGTTGACAGTCTGTTGTGATCTGTTAAACATCCTTCTTCCACTTTGGACCAAACTATGACTAAAGCCTGTTTAAATCTTGGTCACAATCAATCTGTGTTTTATATGTTTCAGTCTCTGCAGCCAATCCGCCAGCAGCTGGAGGGTCTAAACCAGGGACGGATCAGGGTCAGCCTTCAGGTGGTCCAACCAGAAACAGAGTGTGCTGTCTGGGTGGAGTCTCCATCCCTCCACTCTTTAAAGGTTTGATCCACTGCAGAATATTTTCTTCTAAACCATCACTGCTTGAACTTGTGAATACAGTTTGGATGGAAAGAGGAGACAGTGTCTTGTTTCTTCCAGGGAGTCGGAGTCAGCAGCTCTGTGTGAAGTTAGAGCCCAGAGGTCTTCTTTACGTCAAACTGTCGCTGCAGGAAAAATGGGACACACAGGTACGTAGTAATACGACAAATACTGCTACTTAAAGTGATACATTTCAACAGATACAAAGAAAACTTTAGTGAAGGTTTAAGAGTAGAGATCCTGTTAGATTTCACCAGTCATGAACTGTTTTTAATCACAACTGTAGCTCTTAAATCGAAGGTCCAAGGTGCAAGTTAATTTAGGTTGTATCCAACTCCCTGTTCCTAGGTAGAAGGCCCATAATCTGGGTCCAAAGACACAAAGGGATCATATTCAGTCTCTTAATTACTCATAAGTGTGTTTGTACAGATCCATCAGAAAAGTGATCATTCTGATTAATAGCTGATGGGATGTAGGTGATGAAATAATCCACCATTAATGTGGAAAATATTGATGACATCACCTGCAGTGATCCCCCAGCAGCAGAAACCATAAGTGTGTCTCCATCGTCTATGACATTTACCAACGATGCACAGCAGTTTAACTTCATTCATAATTTCAATCTCTGACACAGGATCTAATGTTAATGAATGTTGTGTGTTCTTCTACACATCCTAAAGGTCCCACACACAGTCCAGGTTCATACATTGAAACACTCCAGGTTCATACAGTGAAGTGTGTGAGATGTACGTTGCAGGTCCAAAACTGGTTTGAAACTGTTTTTGTTGGTCAATGGTTCAAATCACTTTCTGCTGCCTCAAGATAGCAATGCTCCAACAATGCTGCTGACCACACCTCATTTGACACCAACACTAACATGGACACACAGATGGACACAACAACATCTGATACTTAAACTACATCTGGTACTTAAACTACATCTTGTACTTAAACTACATCTGATACTTAAACTACATCGGGTACTTAAACTACATCTGGTACTTAAACTACATCTGATACTTAAACTACATCTGGTACTTAAACTACATCTGGTACTTAAACTACATCTGATACTTAAACTACATCTGGTACTTAAACTACATCTGATACTTAAACTACATCGGGTACTTAAACTACATCTGGTACTTAAACTACATCTGATACTCAAATGATATGAATGCTGAAGATGAAAACGGCGACTGTGTCGGTCGTGAACTAGCAATGACACTTTGGCCTACATTACATCGAGTCTCTACATTTCAAAGGGTGCGTAAACATTTATCTCTATGACACAATGTTCTCCAGTAATATGGAAACTACTACTACTAATACTACTAGTAGTACTGCTGATGTAGTGGTTGTATTATTTTCTCCCCTCAGCCCAGCAGTGACACGTCAGGGCCTGCAAATGTGTTTGGAGTTGAACTGCATCACCTGGTGGAGAAAGAAGGCTCTGCATCCCCAATCCCTCTCCTGATCCAGAAATGTGTGGCAGAGATCGAACAAAGAGGACTGAAGGTTTCCATTCACAGCTGTTTGTTGGTTTCCATATTTCTTCACTCTCAGAACAGACAATTAATAAGAGATGATGTCTGCCAGGTGGTGGGTCTGTATAGACTGTGTGGTTCTGCTGCGGTCAAGAAGGAGCTCAGGGACTGGTTTGAGAGGAACAGTTCAGCTGTCTGCCTCAGTGAGGACCTCTACCCTGATATCAATGTCATTACAGGTCAGTAAATGCACCGCTACGTGAATCTGACGGCAGAGAGTCAGACATAGGAGTCTAGGTTTGAGAGTGTCAGAACTGCTACAGTCATTCCCAAGGTGATGCAGAGTCATGGAGATGAAGTCAAAGTTAGATCTTAGACTTAACTGATTAGTACTGAATGACTATAACCTTCTTGTCCATCTGCACAGTCTTAATGACAATAATTGATTTAGATTATTCAGTGTTTGATCCAACTTTTCCTAAAGACTTGGCTTTTGTCCAATCACCACACTTCTGAATTAAGTCATTATGTTTGAAAAGTCAGGAGAAGTTTCTTCATCCACCAATCATTACTGGAGTTTCACAGTAAAACAGCATCACAGCATTCTGCTAAACACCTGAAGAAGATGAGGACTAGTTTAAAAACATTAAATGACTCCATACAGCTCTGAAAAGACATTTTTACATCTTTTATGAGCCTGACTCTTCACTGAAGCCTCTAAGCTAAAAGTGTTGGAGCAACCCGTCTGAGGAAAGTTCACGAATGAATGTGCTGTTTGACGAGATCCATGGGGACTCGACATCTGCATACCACTGACTGACACTCAGACACTTTGACAGGGACAGGAAATAGTCAGCCAACAGGAATTGACTAATGTAAATAATGCAGGGTGGTGAGGGATGGATCACTGAAGTTTTAATGACTCAGAATCTAACAATGCCTTCTACCTGATGGATTGATGACTTCTGGCTATACTTGGTGCTGCGGTGTTTTTTCTCAGGTATTCTGAAGGACTACCTGCGGGAGCTGCCATCTCAGCTCATCACCAGGACTCTGTACCAGGTTGTCAGGGAGGCCATGATCCTACGTCCCCCACCAGCAAACCTCGATCCTCAGCTTGCCCAAAGCACAGTGGAGCTACTTTCCTGTCTGCCACCTCCAGAGAGGGTAACAGAGTACTACTACAGCAGTACTACTACAGCAGAACTACTACAGCAGTACTACAGTACAGAACTCTGTTGTGTCCCCCTGGAACACAGGGCTCAATGTTAACTGTTGTGGTGAAACAGGTTGTCCTCTGGCCACAATTCCCCATTCTCCCATTAAACAGACGATCCTAGTAACTAATGTTTAAAAATAAAACATTGAAAACTTTAATCTGTAAAGTCAAACTCTGTCCAAAGTGAATATTGTGTATATCATAATAGCCATTTGAACCCATTCTAAATGTGCACTGAAAACTAAGCCTGAAAGTAAAGCCACAGAGGCGCTATATCGACAGGCTAATAGCATAGCATTGCTTCAGTGTCCAGTAAAACAGACTGACTTCTTGTCATTGATGGAACATTTTTTGCACAACTTCAATGTTCTCCAACCACTGTCCATACAGCCTAACGTTTCACCAATGCAACAACACAGCTTTAGCCTGGCATAGCACTCAAAAAACCATTACTGCTCCTCAGTCCAGCAACACCTACTCCCTAGGTGAAATCTTTTAACCATCTTTAGATCATGGTTTAAAGCTCATTTAGGGCGTGTCCAAGTCCCTTTTGCTCGTTAAACGGCGCATAATCCGGGCACAAAGTAAGACGCAAGACACAACGGGGTTGTATTATTAACACACATGGGAGCACAGACGGGCACAAGATGGGCAGAGCATGAAAATGACAAGTGCATCAGTATGTCTGGTTCTCCTTTGGGTTCTTTAAAAAACATCTCCCCGCTGCTGTTCAGGTCAGCATCGCCCCCAGGTGGATGGAGGTCAGACTTCTCTCTCTCTCTCTCTCTCTCTACAGGCCACCCTATCTCTCTTGCTGGACCACCTCAGCTTGGTGGCTTCCTTCAGCTCATCCAACAGGATGACGCACCAGAACCTTGCCGTCTGCTTTGGTCCGGTGCTCCTCACCCCAACACAGGAGGCCTGGAGGGCCGGAGGAGGAGGAGGAGGAGGAGGAAGAGGAGGAGGAGGAGGGAAAGGATTTGGCCACGGTGAAGAAGTAGCGAGTGCGGTTGATTTCAAACGGCATATTGAGGCGTTACACTACCTGCTGCAACTGTGGCCAGGTAAGACAGGAGGCGCTGTGGAGCAGGAGACTCAGAACCTTTCTACTGTTGCTATGGAACCACCTTGCCACTTTGCTCAGCATCTTTTTGCTCTTCTTCCTCAGTTCCGGCTCATCGAATCCCAGCAGACGACCACATTGACCTCTCCCTGCCTCCCGCATGTCTTACCCATAATCCCCTGGGTCACCAGCAGCAGCGTCAACCTGTGCTGCAATTGGCTTTACCACAGAACCCCGAGGAGGAGACAGTGGTCTCTCATCGTAGTCGAGGCAGTCTGGCACGGCTGGAGAGTCCTCCACCAATCAATCGGTATGCCGGAGACTGGAGCATCTGTGGACGAGATCTTCTGTCCGGACAGGAGGCTGATTATGACGAGGTGGCGGGAAGTGAGAGTGACGGAGGTAAACAGATGAGCAGGAGGGTTTATCGAATGTGTTTCTATTCTTTGATACAGACAAAAGATGGCAACCACACCTTAAGCAAAGGAAGACAAGATCCAGTCAAATGTAACTGGTGTCGAGAACAAGTAAAGACCAAACCCAAAAGGCTTGAGGCTGGGTCGAAAAACTAACAAGTCTAAGTCGAGTCTAATCATTTTTGTTCAACATTTTTCCATTGTTCATAGTTCAGTCCTTTAGATTTAGCTCCATCTGACCCAACACATTTGACTCAATGCTGAATCATTGACTCACTCAGACAGCGTATACCTCCGCCAACGTCAAACCTGAAAGATTGGAAAATAGTTTCCAGACTATGTCAAAACTAAATCCTGTCACAATTGTCTATCAGAGGTGTTTCAGCCATTTCCATCAGCATTCGGTCTTGTAAAAGGAGGAACATCTAGCATTAAGCAGTGAAACATTTCTGAGAGCGAACTGATGATTAACTGAGACAAGGTCTTCCTACAACATAAGTAAATGAGAAAGCACTTAGAGAAGAATGTAGCCTTTTATGCACATGAGACGCTCAGAATAGAAGACCCAGTTGCAGGTGCTAAAGGCAGAGAAGGTGCAGTTCAGGGATTTAATCTCAATATATCGAATAAACAGACAGGTCAAAACCAGAGAGTGGTCCAGTAAGGCAAACAGTACCCTAAGGGAGATGGCAGTGCAGAGTCAAGGTGGGCAGAAACAGAAACAACATTTTGAGATATGCTGTGGAAATGAAAAACAAAACAGTGATGACATTTATAATTTGTTCATGCATCAGATATGGTGGTACCTTTTTGGGCCCTACCTTTGACCTGTCAACCCCTGTTGTTGTTCTTCTGTCGTCTCACTCCCTCATGTTGTTGTTGCTGTTTCAGGCAGCGGTGATGAAAAAGAAGAGAAGAAGAAGGACTGGTCTTCCGGAGGAGGAGGTCTCTACGTGGATGAGTTCATTGATTTTGATGCTCCATTTAACTGTCGACTCAGTCTGAAGGACTTCGATACTCTGATCCATGACCTGGACCGAGAGCTGGCCAAACAGATCAACATCTGTCTGTAGAGGAGGAAGAGGAGGAGGACAGACATCAGGACAGACTGAAAACACCACAGCTATCAAAGAAACAGGAGAGAAAAAGATACATGTTTTTAATTTCTGCATCAAAGGTTTCATGTCTGATTTTAAAATTCTGAGCTAATTCATGAGTTTAATTCAAAAAGTGGAACAAGATGGATGTAGTTCTATTTCCTGACTCCTGCAGGTCATCATGTGTGCTAAAACCAGTAAAACCAAATTAAGCTCTAAATGTAAAAAAGAGCAAAAACTGGAGTGCTACTGGTGTCCCTCAATCCACTGGTGCCCATGGAAGGGAACTTAACAAAGAAGAGTAGAAGAATTATGACTAAAAAAGGCATAAAAATCCAGGATTGGGTATGCAAAGATAGAGGCAGCTTCAGTGTCAACATGAAGAAGGAGGAGAGGAGGTGCAAACAGAGGACGTTCTAATGAAAAACTGGAGGCACAGAAATGAACTGTTATTGTTTTTCTGGGTATCAGATTCACATCCTGTTGTATTCCATCGCATCCAGCTGGAACACATACATACTTCGATCATGTCGGATCTCATCGAATTCTGATAGATCCTGTTGGATAATGCAGAATCCTCTTCAGTCATGTTTGATCCCATTTGATCAGGTCTGATCCCATCGCATCCTATTGGACCACAACAGATCCTGTTGGATCATGCTGTATCCTGTCTGATCCTGGTGGACTGTATTGGGGCTGTTTGCACTGTTGTAGCCATAATTTCACTTGTTGAAACTTTTATTTGAAGAGAACAAACTGTAGAAGTCATCGCTCTGTTGCTTCATCCAATCAGAGTTCCCTCAACACCTGATAAAGAGCACTGCTTGTGTTTACACCATAATTATAGGTAGGTCATAAATAACCAACAGGTTAATGTCGGTCTGTTGGTCTGGTTTCTGTCATTCCAGCAGGTTTTTGTTGGTCTGGTCTCTATCAGTCCTGCCAGTTTCTGATGGTACTGCCAGTTCTTGTTGGTCATGCCAGTTTCTCTTGGTCTAGTTTCTGTTAGTCCTACAGGTTTCTGTCGGTCCTTCAGGTTTCTGTTGGTGAGGTTTCTGTCTGTCCTGCCGGTCTCTGATGGTCTGGTTTCTGTTGGTCTGGTTTCTATCTGTCTTTCCGGTTTATGTTGGTCTGGTTTCTGTCGGTCCTGCCGGTGTACGTTGGTACTGCAGGTCTCTGTGAGTGGGTGGAGCAGCAGAGCGATGTGATCTCCAGCTGGTCGTCAGTGTTTTCACGGTACAGAGTTTTTCACTGTGATGAGTTCTTAAAAGGAATACGACGCCATAATCAGTGTTAATGAAGTTTGAATCTGTTTGTTCTGTTTTTGATAGTATTACTTTATTTTGCACAACTTCAATAAGCACTTATGTTTTTTACTGATGATGACGATGTTTCTCTGCAGATGATGTAACCAAAGATTTTAAGCACAGTTCATGTCTGAACTTCTTATTAACCTGACCAAATATTAAACACATTATTATTATTAACAGGATGACTGGACTGTTTTTATTTGTTTGATCACTTTTAACAATTCATGAAATGTTCTGAGCACAAATAGAACGAGGAGACAGGTGTGTAAAGCACCACGATGATCACTGAGCATTCATTCTAACATTTAATATTTCCTGTATTAGTTGTTTTACATTAGTTTTACTTTCAGTAGACATGTCCCTCCATATAGGACAGAGGATGGTAACTACCTGAGCTCATTCTAACTGGTGAATGAATGATGATGCTGTTCATTCTGTCAAAACCTCCCAACGATATAAGAACAGCTAAAATAACCACATATGCTAAACAGTTGTGTGATTTTCCACATAATAATAGCTTATTTGAGGATTTCCAGTCAGGCTTCAGAGAGCATCATAGCACAGAGACAGCATTGGTCAAAGTTACTAACGACCTTCTAATGGCATCAGATGAGGGATTTGTCTCTATATGCTCGTCTTATTAGATCTTAGTGCTGCGTTTGATACCATTGATCATCAGATACTACAAAGACTCAAATATTTAATTGGCATTAAAGGAAATGCATTAAGATGGTTTAAATCCTATTTATTAGATCTATCTCAGTTTGTACTTGTTAATGACGAATCCTCCAAGCACAGCAAAGTTAATCATGGAGTCCCTCAGGGCTCTGTGCTTGGACCAATATTGTTCACCCTATATATGCTCCCTTTAGGTAATATTATCAGGAAACACACTATTAACTTTCATTGTTATGCGGATGATACACAATTATACTTATCAATGAAACCAGGTGAAACTCATCAATTATTAAACTTCAGAGATGTCTTACGGATATAAAAAAGTGGATGATGTCCAATTTTCTGTTACTCAGTTCTGACAAAAAATAGAGGTTATTGTGCTGGGCCCAAAACATCTTAGAAACTCGCTATCAAAGGATATAACCATTATGGATGGAATTACCTTAGCCTCTAGCTCCACCGTGAGGAATCTGTGATTTATGTTTGATCAGGATATGTCCTTTAATTCCCATATAAAACAAATTTCTAGGACTGCATTCTTCCACTTGCGTAATATATCAAAAATCAGGCACATTCTGTCTCAAAAAGATGCAGAAAAATTAATCCATGCATTTGTTTCTTCCAGGTTGGATTATTGTAATTCCCTATTGTCATGCTGTCCAAACAAGTCTCTAAAGACTCTCCAGCTGATCCAGAATGCTGCTGCACGTGCTCTGACCAGAACTACTATCAGCCATCATGTCTCTCCTGTATTGGCCTCTCTGCAGTGGCTCCCTGTAAAATCCAGAATAGAATTTAAAATTCTTCTCCTCACTTACAAAGCCCTTAATGGTCAGGCACCAACATACCTTCAGGAGCTCGTAGTACCCTACTACCCATCTAGAACATTACGCTCCCTGGATGCACGGTTACTTGCGATCCCTAGAGTCTCCAAAAGTAGAACGGGAGCCAGAGCCTTCAGCTATCAGGCTCCTCTCCTGTGGAACCATCTTCCAGTCTCGGTTCGGAAGGCAGACACACTCTCTACTTTAAGAGTAGGCTTAAAACTTTCCTTTTTGATAAAGCTTATAATTAAGGCTAGCTTAGGCTAGCCTTTAGCTACGCTGCTATAGGCCTAGACTGCTGGGGGACTTCCTGTGATGCACTGAGCTTCTCTCTTTTCTCCCCCCCCCCCCTCCTTTGCACACTCATGTCTCATTAATTCATGTTACTAACCTGACTTCTTCTCCGGAGTCTTTGTGCTCCCTCATCCCGCAGGTCACCGTGGACCAATCTACTGCTGGGACCATGGTTGACACTCCCTGACATCATCATCATTATCATGATTATTATTAGTATTATTATTAGTCTTACTATAACTATCAACATCAGTATCAATATTATCATTATTATCAGTGTTGTTATTGTAGTAGTTATTATAAATACTACTATAATCCCTCTATTATTATAGCTGTTATTATTATTGTGGTTGAATATGTCTGTGTCCCTGTCCCCGACTCCATCCCTCCCCCTCCCTTTCCCTCCCTCCCTCTCCCAACGCCTCTCTCTCTCTCTCTCTCCCAACCTTTCTCTCTCTCTATCTCTCTCACCCCAACCGGTCAAGGCAGAGGGCCGCCCACCTTGAGTCTCGGATCTGCTCGACGTTTCTGCCTTTTTTTAAAAGGCAGTTTTTCGTCGCCACTGTCGCAGAGTGCTTGCTCATGGTGGATTGTTGGGTCTCTCCATAATGAAGAGTCGGTCTAGACCTGCTCTTTTTGTAAAGTGCCTTGATATAACTTTTGTTGTGATTTGGCGCTATATAAATAAATCGAATTGAATTGCTTAAAACTGCTGAAAAAAACTATTTAATTTTTTAAAAACAGAAACTTTCACATGTGGGAGGAGTTAAACCTTACAAGGATGCTGTGCTCCAGTCAGTGTGTAATCTCTGTGCCCTCTCTGTTGTCTGACAGGATCCTGCCGGTGTCTTGTGACTTGTATCAATATATTGATTGATTGGACAGCAGTAGTTGTACAGACAGCTCTAATACTTTTCAGTTTCACCTGTAAATCTGACAGCATTGGATTGGATCATGTGACCTGTCTTCAAGTTTTATAAACAGAATAATTCTGTTGAATCTTTGTTAATGAAAAACTAAAAACGTCATCTATGTTTTCTGTTTACTTAAAAAATAATCTATCATGTAAATGAGAGAACTCAATGAGCCAGGTTTCAAAGCAAGGGGATATCTCTTTGTTCCAGACCTTGAGGATCATTTTCTTTGCGATTACCATGCCATACTGGATTGACAGAGTTTTCCAGCGGTTTAGAGTTTCTAATTGTTGTGACCAGCCTAAAATGGCAGTTTCTGGATTGGGAGGGAGATCATGTCCATAAACATCTGAGTAGCAATGAAAAACGTCTGAACAGAACTTATGGAGTCTGGTACAAAACCAGAACATGTGAGCCAGTGTTCCATCAGACTGTTTACATTTAATACAAAGTGGTGATGAGGATGGGTAGAATGAATGCAGTTTAACACGTGAATAATGGAGCCTATGTATCACCTTATACTGAATTAGCTGATGTCTTGAGTTGATAGAGCAGGAGTGTATGCTTCGGAGACATTTAGCCCATGTATCTTCTGAAATGTCTGTTCCTATCTCAGTCTCCCAGGACTCTCTCAGATGCTGTGTAGATGGAGTAGTGTGGTCTGTAAATATATTTACAAACTTAGACACCAGTTTTTTAGCACCAGGTTCACTCATCAACAGGGACTGGAGTTCATCGGGAGAGTTGTAAGCCTCGAAATTTGAAATATTTCCTCTGACATAATTTCTAATTTGTAGGTAGGCCTACCTAAAGAAATGAGATGGCTGTAGTGAGAATCTGTCCCTGAGCTGAGCAAATGAGGAGAATACATTATCAGTATACAGGTCACTAATAGTAACAAGGCCTTTCCTCTTCCAGGTTAAAAAAACATCATCCAGTTGTGAGGATGGGAATGCATGGTTATAGCTGATGGGGGCTAAAACGGAAGTGTTTGGTATCTTTAAATTTTTTTTTCTTTGGTACCATACCCTTAAAGAGTTTCTCACTATAAAACCAACGTCTTTTAGTTGTCCGGGTGCTTTTTTTTGCTGCATGGAGTAGGGCTGGAAGAAAAGTGCCCCTAATGTCCTGTTCTATGGCCACCCATGGTGGGGTTGTGTCTTTAGGTTCTTCAGGGTATGCTTCCTGCCAGTAAATAAGGGCACGAATCATAGCTGCCCAATAATAATGTTGGAAGGATGGTAGAGCTAGTCCTCCAAAATCTTTAGGTTTGCAATGGTGTTTCTTATTCACACGATGTGCTTTGTACCCCCAGATAAAAGGCATAATAATTGAGTCCAGAGTTTTAAAAAAGGCTTTAGGCAGAAAGATGGGTATGCTTTGAAATAAATACAAAAACCTAGGTAGAGTCACCGTTTTTATGGCATTAATTCGGCCAACCATTGACAAAGGGAGTGTTCGCCAGTATTCAATATCACTCTTAAGTTTATCAATCATTACTCTGTAATTTAACTTATGAAGCAGATCTGACTGTTTGGGAACAGTAGTTCCCAAGTACTTAATGTGGTCAGTGACTTAACTGGAAGGTTGCTAAGAAACTCAGGATCAAGATCCTCACCTAGTGGCATGAATTCACACTTCTGCCAATTTATAGCATAACCTGATAGTCCTCCAGCTCTTTAATTAGGTCCAGTAATGGTGGGACGGTTTCTTCAGACTGCGACAGAAACAAAATTATATCGTCAGCATACAGAGCTATGTGATGATCCATTTTTCCGAGATGTATTGGGGTTATTTTTGAGTTGTTTCTAATACTAATAGCCAAGGGTTCTATACATAAAGCAAAAAGCAGGGGCAGCCCTGTCGAAGACCACGATGTAGGTCGAAAGGGGGAGATCTCTCTGAATTAGTGAGGATTGATGCAGTCGGATAGGCATAGAGCATCTCCACCCATGAGCTAAAATTCCTGCCCAGGCCAAACTCTTCTATGGTTAACAGCATGTATTTCCATTCCACCTGATCAAATGCTTTGTGCGCATCAAGTGCAAGGACTGCAGGTTTTGTCTGGGTATGCTTACTATATACAATATTCAGTAGCCTATGAACATTAAAGAAGGAAAATCTCCTGGGAATGAAACCCACTTGGTCTGGGTGTACTATAGTCGATATGTGCTTATTCAGCCTATTGGCTAGGATTTTGGTGAACACTTTTAGGTCACTACCAAGAAGGGCTATGGGTCGATATGATGACAGGTCAGTCTCTTCTTTATCATTTTTCAGAATTAAGGAAATATGTGCA
The DNA here is from genome assembly GCA_037577475.1 of Chaunax sp. Z400. Classification (NCBI taxonomy): domain Eukaryota; kingdom Metazoa; phylum Chordata; class Actinopteri; order Lophiiformes; family Chaunacidae; genus Chaunax; species Chaunax sp. Z400. The sequence goes on along the minus strand of CM075203.1, from coordinate 107,059 downwards.
GTATATAATGACTCTGGTAATTTTTTGCTCTTAATTGACTCTTTAAACATTCTCAGCAGTAAAGGGGCCACGTCGTCCGCATAGACCTTATAAAACTCGATACCAAGGCCATCAGGGCCAGCTGCCTTGCCATTTGGGAATTCTTTTATTGCTGTGAGGACCTCCTGCAGTGATATTTCTGTGTTGAGCTCATTTTGAGCATTGAAGTCTAGTTTGGGGAGTGGGATAGAATGCAAGAATTGAAGGATATCTTCTTCATTCGAAAGGTTTTGAGAGGTATATAGCTCTTCATAAAATTTTTTGAAGCATTCATTTATTTTAACAGGGTCTGTAACTATGGAGTTTGAAAGAGGTTTAATCTTGTGAATTGCCTTACTGGCTTGTGCGCCTCTTAGCTGTCGTGAGAGTAGAGGGCCAGGTTTCTCTCCCAGTTCAAACTGTTTATGCCTTATTTTCAGAAGTAAAGTGCTAACTTTCTTAGAAAGAATGCTGTTGTATTCATGTTTTAGTTTTACAATTTCTTGAGCTTAGATGAGGATGGAGCTCCTCTATACTGTCTTTCAAGCAAAGTAAGCTGCTGGTCTATTTCAGATAACCTGTTTCCTCTCTGCTTTTTTTGTGCCGCTTCATATGATATCACAAATCCTCTTAATACTACTTTAAAGGCTTCCCAAAGGGTTGAATCTGAGACATCTCCTGTGTCGTTGAAAGCCACATACTCCTTAATGAAAACAGAGCATTTTTCAGTGAATATTTCATCATTAAGAAGGTTAGGATTAAACCGCCAATTGTAGTGGGTCTTCTTCCATCCAACATCAATGCCAATAGTAACAGGACTGTGATCCGAGATTAAGATATTGTGGTATTTCGATGAGGAGGTTGCTGGTGCTAGTTTGGAGTCAATTAAAAAGTAATCAATTCTTGTATAGGTGCCGTGGACTTGTGAAAAAAACGAATATTCTTTATCAGTGGGATGATGAATTCTCCAGATATCAACAAGGTTCAGTGATTTCATCAAATTGTTTAGCACGGTTGTAGAGTCCAATGGGTTGACAGGACGTGAGGATGATCTATCCATAATTGTATCTGAAATACAGTTAAAGTCTCCTCCAGCAATCAGGTTGGTTGTTGATAAATCAGGAATGAGACTGAAAGCACCACGAAAGAAGCCTGGGTTATCAAAGTTTGGCGCATATATGTTTAGCAGGGTGACGTGAAGCGTCAAAATGGTGCCGGTCGCAATGATAAAGCGACCATTTGGGTCAGTTTTGGTGGATAAATGTTGAAAAGGGACATTCTTTTTAATTAGTATGGCTACACCCTGAGCCTTAGCTGAGAAGGTTGACTGAAATACTTGTCCTATCCAATTGCGTCTCAATTTCAGAGCATCTGTGTGTTTAATGTGTGTTTCTTGTAGGAACATGATATCTGTGTTTAGGCCTTGCAGATGAGAAAATACTTTGGCTCTTTTAGCAGGGTTGTTCAAACCTCTTATGTTCCAGGACGTTATATTGACGATATTATTCCCATTAAAACTGTTATTAGGACCACTCATGACACATCTACTTCCCAGAAATGCAGGATGCCATCATAAATGAACAAAGTTTTATGAGTGCAACACAAGCACAAAACAGTGCAACTAAAAACAAATAAACCAATCCCTATCTTCCCTGATTCCCCTTTCAAAGGGAAAAGGAAATGTAAAAACCCCATTGTAGCGGAGCTGCTGGGCAGTGGGTCCACACACAAATCTAGTAAACTACTGGCTAAGAAAACTAAAAACTAATCACTAATTTCAGCTCCGCTCTATCCTCACATAGCAAGATAATTATCAAAATGCCTTGGTTTTAACCATTTGGACGGTGCATTATTAATACAGTATGTATAAGAGAAAACCCTGATGGTACTGAGAAACCAAAAACACCAAAACCTTACAGTGCAATATTTGGGCCACAGAGGGCCCATGTGCTTCAATTTGGGACAGGAAAAATGGTAACCAATAACAGCCAGTCTTAGTGACAGTGTCCCAGTGTCTCGATTCAAATATAGCATTAATCAAAGTCTAATCAGTAAGATTATAACAATGTAACATGCACTTACACTTTACCGGTCCTTTGGCCCATAAATTGTCCGTAGCAAACTTTACCGGTACAGTCAAGTTAGTGTATGGAGTTAGACTGCGTCCTGGCATAATCAATGATTAATCCGTGGTTCCAGTTGCAACTTGTGTTCGCTGACGTACCTGCTTGACTCCAGCGGTGAATTAAATATTTTAGTGGTACCCCCATGTGTGAAAATCAGACGGGCAGGGAATAGAAATCCGTGTAGAACACCAGCTTCTCTCAGTTTCTGCCTGACACCGTCAAATTCTTTGCGGTCTTTAATCACGTCCGCTGTAAGATCTGGGAAGATGTTGATGCGCTGTCTTTCGTAGTTAAGCGGGCTCTTGTTGCGTGATAACTGCATTATCTTCTCCTTCACTGGGTCGTGGTGTATCTTGGCAATCATGATACGCAGCTTGTTGCTCAGCGGACTGACTCTGTGAGCCCGGTCTACCTTGATCCCGTGGGGAAAGTTGTCAGCTCCCAGGAGTTTAAGCAACAGGTCTGATACAAATACAGTTGGAGAGCCCTTCTCAATCTTCTCAGGCAGTCCCGTAATCTTAATATTTTGTCTTCTTGATCGGCCCTCAAGGTCACTCAATTTGGCTTTTAATAGTTTGTTCTGGGTACACAACTCATCACAACTTCTTTCCAGCTCGGTGATGCGCATCTCATGGTCCCCTTGCATCTCTTCCAGGCTGGTTATACGGATGAATTTGCTGCGAGGGAAGTTTTTACCCCATCGAGGGATGTTTCGAGGTTGTCAAATCTTATGTTCATTGTATTTTCCATACGTCGAATCACCTGTAGGATGGACGGTGAAGATTCATCTATTGGTGTTTCTGCGGGTTCGTCTCCGGAGCTAGCTGAGCCAGGTGAGCTAACGCTAGCTAGCCCACTCGGCAAAGTATCACCTCCGCTCCCCGAAGGAGTGTCTTGCATCTTTTGAGCGTGTTTCTTATTTTTAACCATCACTCAGAGCTTTATGGGTTATTTCCCACCGCCAGTTGAAGTGGAGAAATCAGCGTTTATTATTTAAATCTAGCGAGGGTCGAGGAGCTGAGGAAAAACACGACCTATCTCATGGCCTGCTCACTAGCGCCCCCCCAGTTTGTCTTTAAACTCATCTAAAATATTCTTTTTATTTCATACTGTAATGGTCACATGATGCTTTATGATCCTTTAGATCTCACACATACATCCAATTATCTCTGAATGAATGAATGAATGGGGCAGACAAACCTCACTACAGAGTTACACCACAGCTAGCATTAGCATCATTTAGCAACAGGTTTGCTATCAAGCTGGGATGCTAACACACCTGTCCAACACCTTATCATGAATTAAAAAGAACTTTTTAGCTCCCAGTAGCTCTGACGTTTTAACCTTTGGAACAGTTTGTGTAAGAGGAAGTGGACTCACGTTTTAGCAGAGACAGGAAGACAGATGATTCCAAACACCTGAAGCTCACAGGAGTTCAGAGACCTGATGTCCGACAAGCTGGCCGCTCCCAGATCAAAACAGCACCTCTTCTTATTCTTCTCTGGACTTTAGGCAGGCTCCACACCATTATGGCTCACTACTGCCCCTCAAGTTTAATAAGGAACTGCACCTTAAACAAAAGTTTACTGGTCAAAGAGTTCTAAGTACCGCCTCTCACTGGGTAGATAGCCAGTCATAGTAATAATAGAGTGGCACCTGAGGTAGCCAATCAGATTCCAGGGGTGGGTCTTAGCGCCCAAGGCCAATCCCTCGACCCTCTTTGACTGACCATTTAACAGCTAACCTAATCTACATCTATCAGCTGCCATTGAGTCATCATGGCCTTCAGTGTGTAGAAATTTAAACTTAATTTTGACTTTAAACAGAGAACAACATCACAGTAAAGAAATTTATTGATTTTCTCTTGTCTTTACTTCCATATTTTGTATTGAAGTAACCCATGTTACTTTACAAGCATTCAAGTTACATTACTTTAATACTGATACTTCACATCAGATCCTCTTGGATCCTGTTGGACCGTGTTGTATCCTGTTGGATCCTGTTGGACCCTGTTGGATCTTGTTTGATCCTGTTGGATCCTTTTGGACCCTGTTGGATCCTGTTGTATTGGGGCTGTTTTCACTGTATCCATAACTTATTTTGTTGAAACTTTAAGTTGAGGAGAGCAAACTGCAGAAGTTATCGCTGAAATGACAGGACATTTTAACACTCATGATTAGATTTATAAAATAAATAATACATCTTTAAACTAATTCTTCCAGCTGTCTGTAAATAAAATGTATTGTTAATAAACATTATGATTATTTAACTAGTTTCAATCAAAAGTTGGTCTTATTTCAAACTACTGTTGAAATAATGAACTTGTATTGAAGGCTTTGCCTGTCAGTCTAAGCTCAGGTCTATAAATATCCTCAAATTAATAGTGGACAGGATCCGCCCAGCTGCGACGTCATTGCTTGGAAGCGGGTTTTTGTTTTGGCACTACGCTTATTGGCTGACAGAATAAGCAGCTGGCGGGCAGCGCGCTGATTGGCTGCTCTCCCTCTGTTCGTCTCTCTCCCTCTCTCTCTCCTCTCTCTCTCTCTCTCTCTCTGTCGGGGGCGTGTCTCCGTGTCCGACAAGCAGCGTCTCCACCTAAAATGGCTGAAACATAAAAGACTCAGAAAGAAAGCAAAGAAAGGAGAAAGAGAAGGCGAAGGAGGAGAGAGAGGAGTGTCTCGTGCCCGCCGTCGGAGTCGGTGTCGGACTGAAGCGGACTCTACCGAGACAGAAACTCTTCGATGAACTGCGTCAGGTGAGTCCATGAAAGTGCGTCACAGCAGCTCGAGCTTTCCAGACGTCTGCTTAATGTGAACAGGTTCACTGATCCCGGGTCAGTCTGGACGGCTCAGCGTTCTATCAACCCTCCTGTTAATTGATCTCAGACCAGATTTAACTCAGAAAACGAATATGTGAAAACTTTATTTAAAATCAGACAGTTAACAAAGCTGCTATTACATATAAGTTATTAAATGTCCAAGATACAAATTATTATATACAGTATATTATTATTATCTATACTTGTTATTCACCCTCTGGCCTCATTTTCCTAGTTTTTACTTTCTTAAATTGACCTTTTAAGGTTTTTCCATGTGACATAATATGTATGATAATATATAAATTATAAGTGTTTCATATCAACATTTACAGTCTCAGCTGTCTGAAGATGAGGCTCCATCTCCCATTTCCTCCTGTGGACCAGTGGTTCTAGTTCTTACTGGTTTGAAGTGTGAGGCTGACAGAAGGAATATTAGAATAAAACAGGCGATAAATGTAGAATAAATGTCTAACTGATATTTAGTAATATTTAGTAGTGTTGTCTGTCACTACTTTCACCAGATGTTCTGATTGGAGCTCTCTTCTCTGCGTCCTATTGGTCGCTGTGAGTCACATATGATGTCATGAGGATGAGGAAGAGGGGGGTCTCCAGATTCCAGCAACATTTAAACCACATTTATACATTATCACAAACATATTAACGAAACATGACAGAAACACGTCATCAGACCTCAACTTGAAATCTTCAGTTTCATTGATCTCATGTAGTTTATACTCTAATTTCTATAATCTTCATCTGTTTACTTATTTTTTATTTTCCTCATTTGTCAGCTGAAATCTCCCTCTGAATAATAGTGCAATGTAGTGTCGGAGTAATCTGAAAAATTAGGTCCTGGCTGGGAAAATCCACGTGAATGCTGCCTCAAGTCAGAACACAGGAAAATGTACGATAAATCAAATATCTAATATATAAAGTAGGTTTTAATGTACAGACGGTAAGATGAACTGAACAACAATCTGACCTGAGACCAGTTTCAGCATCAGGGAGAAGACTCAACACACCAGTGGTAAACCTGCACAGATGTGTTCACGTGATTCGCCTGATCAGACTTCAGGACAGATGTGAGTCTCTTTCATATATGGTTCTAGATCTGATCCATATCTATTCTGGTCATGTGACCTGAATGAGAACGCTGTCGTCATCATCCAGGACCAACAGCGGTAAAACCAAACCACCAGAGAGGAGAGATGATGACAACGATGCTGCTGATCAGCTGACCAAGTGTTTGTCCATTTGGGTCTGAACACCATGAGTCGTCTCACTAATATGAATAGAAACACATATATTAATAGTATATTATAAGAATAAAATGCCTTTAAACATGTAGAGTAGAAGTACAGTACTCAGTAGTACTGATGTAATTCAGTTGCTCTAGGGTGACGCTCAGACCTGACCGTCTGTTGTTACAGGTCGTCTCTGTCTCTCTTTAGGGTCCTCCTCCTGAGCCCTGGGGGTGCACATCCCACCATGCCTGTCGACATGGCCATGAGGATCTGCCTGGCCAGCTCTCCTCCTCTGCATTCCTTCCTCAGTAACTATGACGGTTCTGTGTTGAGACGTTGTGAACCGCTGCGACCATGTCTGTCTAACGTTGCCATGGCGAACGTGACCTCAACCTCGGCAGGTGCAGAGTGTGATGGCGGCCCGGCGTGGCTGAAGAGGAAGCAGAAGAAGAGCGTGGTGTTTGCAGACTCTCGGGGCTTCGCGCTCACCACCGTTCACGTCTTTAATGAGGCCGAGGACTACCAACTGACCGAAGTGCAGTTCCATCTGTCGGAGATAGGGGGCGCCACAGCCAAACCACACCTGGGAGACAACACAGGTGAGTCAAGAGTAGATAATCATGAAAACACTGCAAGTAAACATTAGAGCTAAAATAATTTTTAAATGTTTTTGAAACTGACCAGTTTGTTTACCTTCTAGAATCTACAGATTGTGGTTCAGGTCTGGTTCTGGACTTCATACCGCCGGCTGCAGACTATCTGGACCTGAGGAACCGGCTCAAAGACCAGCAGGTTTGTCTGGAGACGTGCTCTGTCCAGGACCATCTGCTCTCAGGCACTGTTCAGGTCCGAAACCTCTCCTTTGAAAAGTTCGTCTCGGTCCGGATCACCTTTGACTCATGGCACTCCTTCCAAGATGTTCCCTGTGAGTACCTGAACAACGTCTATGGCTGCCTCGACACCGACACATTCTCCTTCTCTGTCTCAGTACCAGAGGTCCTCCAGCCCACTGACACAGTGGATTTCTGTATTCAGTACCAGACTCAGGACCACACCTTCTGGGACAACAATAACGGGAACAACTACAAGCTGGCAGTGGCAAACGGTAGCCCAGCCCGAAGCACTGAGAGTACCATTGGGTTGGAGATCCTGGGTGGAGAGAAGACAAAGAAGATGGAGTTTGATCCCTTCGGAAGTCCCAGAACGTCAGCAGGGATCTTCCCTGAGTGGCAGAGCTGGGGCCGTGTTGAGACCAGTGCCCCCTACTGGTGATCCAGGTCTTTCAAGTTGCACATATGACCTTCACAGGAGCACTAAGCCACATCATTTCCTCTGGAGGTGATCCAGACGTTTGGGTAGGGCACACTGCTCTCACTAGAGTCACTTTAATGTTTTTAAGAGAGTTATCATCTGGACAGAGGGTCGGACATCATGCCCTCAAAACATCCCAACACTGAATGCTGCACCAGAATCTAAGTGGTTCCAGAACTGACCGGAACAGACTCTGCTCCTAACAAAAACCACTGCTCTGTAAGAGCCAGACCGGCTCACATCTGGTCCTCCTGTGCCCGGACACAGCCGAGTGTGTCTACGACTCAGTGGGATGATGGGAAATCTTTAAAGGGATTGGTTCTTTGGAAAGCACCCCAAGAATTCAAGCATTTGCAATCAGAAAGGTTTCTATTATTAAATATGCAATAATGACCATGAACTGAGCAGCCAATCAGGAGTCAAAGGGCTTGTTTAAAGCATCCAAAGGTTTTGATAACTTTCTACAGGTGATCTGTAAGGCTTTAAAAGCCTCACACAGATTCAAAAGGGCTTTTTTTAAACGATCCATGAGGGCTTCAAGACCTTAAAAAACATCCAGGACAGTTTTCTGATGCCCTCAACAGTAATTAAAACAAAGCATCCAAAGGATTCCACACTCTGCTGCATCACACCTGAGTCCTGCTGAGCAGCATGAGAACGGTTGATTTGAGGGTGCTCTTGAGCTCCTTCCTTTTCCCCTATGACAGCTGGTTCATCATCCCCAACAGAAACCATTCAGGAGGTCCTGTCAGAGAAGACCAGCCCCAAAAATACCAGCCTCAAACCAGTCCAACACACGTAACACATTGTCAAAACGACCCCCCCCCCATCCTGCCTTGAACAGACTGTGAAAATGGGGCTAGAAGTGAATTCAGTTCAGTGGCGATAGATGATTTGTTCATCCATGTGGAATCAGATGAACTCGATCAGCCGATCCACGCATCACTAGCGCACATACAATGCTATGCTAACCTAATTACCAATGTTATTTAATTGACTGCATAAGGCCTCAGCTAGTATTATGTTTTGGGCACTATGCATAGGAACTGATAATAATAATAATAATAATAATAATAATAATAATGTTGGTTAGTATCTTAGCGATGGGGGGCCAGTAGTACAATGCCCAAAACAATCTGAATTTTGGTGAAAGTTAAGTGATAGTTTTGAGGAAGATAAGCTAATATTAGTACTGGTAGCATTTAGCTCATACACACTGTTGTTACTGTCATGCTTATGTTTTATTTCCTGTTCCTGTATTTCATGTGAATGCAGCATGACGAGTGACTGAGAGGTCAAAGATCAAATGTTAAAGGTCAACTTATGGGTCTTTCATTTCTTTTAGCCTCAAACTCTTGTTAGCATGTCACTATGGTATTTCTGTTGCTTCAGTAAGAGTAGATATTTGTGCCAGGATGCTGTTGTCATACTGCTGTAAATGTAGAGCTAAAGGCAAACCTGCACTTCCTGTTAGCTCCTTTAGCCATACCACTTTATTAGCCTTTACTAAGCTAACAAACACTTCCTGTGTGTGTGTGTGTGAGAGAGAGTGTCATGGGACTGAAGATGAATGAAAAGTGAAGGTGTTTTATATCGAGTTTGTGTCATTTTGAGTTTTGTTGATCTGTTGCTGGCGGCGGCATGCTGCATTCAGGTCACGTTAGATTTGTTGTAAATAAGAAATGCAGATTTTAAAAACAGGGAATCTACTGATACAAGTATGGGAATCATGTTTGGGTTCTAGTACGCTGGGAAGACGATGAAATTCCATATTATCAACAACTGACAACGACTGATCGTCAAGATCAATATACTGTGCTTCTGTTATCTTTACAGACCCGGTTGTCTCTGGACATTTTTCTCTCTTCATGTTTGTTGCAAAGTTGGCTGTAAGTGTTAGCATGCTACTAGCATTAGCTTGCTCCTTTAACTCTCAATAGTTTGGTAGAGCTTAGTTTACGGTCTGTTTTACTTTTGTCATCATTTCTTACATTCAGATATTTCCACACTGCTGACATTACTCCTTGCCACCCACCTGCTCAAATAACAGAAGCTAATGTTACACGGCCAAAGTGGTATTGGTATGGTGGCATAGCATTAGTTTTAGGAGTACACAAGGCCAGTATCAGTGTCAGTGTTCTTTATTAAAAACACCTGCTGATGACGACAGGCAGGTTTTCTGGAGAAGCTCAGTGGGCGGGGCACTGAAGCCTCCAGGGTGAGGGTCATATGAATGCCAGCGAGATAATCTGCTAGCATGTTTACAGCTAAGAACTTTAATATTTCTTAGCATCAACACTGGATTGGATCATGTCATTAACATGTTTTTAATTTAAACAATATTACGATGGACGTTTCCATATGCATCAGCTATCACCACCTCACCTGCAATGCTAATGGCAGATGCATATGCAGATGCAGATGGCTATGTTTGATTTCAGGTCAGTTTGTTGTTCAGCAGTGTCAGGTCAAAAGTCACAAGAGTTCTTGATTCTGACATGATTTGAATGCTAGACGTAAGCTAGCCAGTAGTCAGCTAAAGTATATGATTAATGGCATTTACCTCGGCTAGCTAGCAAGCTAGCTGGCTGCTAGTATTAGCGTACTGTACTGTAGCAAGGCTGTATTGTAAAGTGCAATGTAATGATGATGCTCTGAAGCAGGAAGTGATGTAAGCAGGGAGTGAGTGATGTTTTTCCAGTTGTGTGTTGTCTTTTCAGAATAAACGTCTAATGTTTATAGTCTTCTTTTGTTTCTCTCTGCTTCCAAAAACTCAATGATGTCACACCAATTCATCATAATCAGTCTCAAAAGGAGAAAGAAAATTACTTTCAAAATTAAATCTGAAATAGTCTTAAATTATTTGATTAAATAATCAACAATAATTTATGCACAAGTTTTAACATTTAAAGAAAACAACTTCAACAAGATAAAGTTTATGTTGGTGAACAATGCAACACTTGAGCTAGCCACCCAATCAGCCACAGTTAGCTCATGCTAACCTACCAGATATTATTAATAGAATTAAGTTAGGGAGCTAGAAAGCTAGTCAGCTGCTACCATTAGCAAGTTTACAGTAGCAAAGTTGTATTGTGTGATATACACTATGATGATGCTCTGCTGTAAGCAGGAAGTGACTCTTTGTGTCTGTCCTTTCAGAATAAAAGTCTAATGTTTATGATGTTTCAAGCTTGTGTTTCCTGCCAAAAACTCAGTGGAAACAAGTTTCAAAATAACATCTGAAATAAAAATCTTTTTATTTTGACTCGACTTATTTTATAATCTGTTTGATTTTGCTGAATTAATTCACATAATTCATGTTGAAGTGAAGTGAAATAATCCAAATATTAACATTTAAAGTAGATGACTTCATAAGTTTAGAGTTGATGTTGATGCTGGACTCGTCTTCTCTGAGACGAACCTGATGAAACGCTTCGGTTTCAGAGACACTGATGAGAGCCGACAGAGCGGCAGAGAGATGATTAACATTCCTGTTTAATATCCAGCTGACTGAGTCCACAGCAAACACGTGAGAGAGCAGGAATCTGAACCAGTACAGAGCTGCCAGCGCTTGGACAGGAAATAGAACCTCACACATGAACAGAAGATCTGCATTAAAACAGACATGAAGTATGATCCAGTAGTAAACCAACCCCTAACAGAGACTTAAACTGTGAAAATACAGTCAGAGTGAACGCAGCCTTGAACATTTTGTAAATTATATGTTATAATTATTTATAATTAATGCTCTGAATTCAAAAAAATATTCAGACCAACACTGGTAAAAACATTACATCATCCTCTGGAGGTGATGATGTAATGTGTCAGTCCTCCGCCCACTATAACAGTTAATCACAGTAATATAATGATATCACACATTAGTACTACAGTCACAGGGGATGGTGTACTGCATTCAGTGCTTTTACTTTGAATACTTTAAGCTTCTGATTGGTCAAGGCAGAGGGCCGCCCACCTTAAGGCAGTTTTTCGTCGCCACTGTCACAGAGTGCTTGCTCATGGTGGATTGTTGGGTCTCACCATAATGAAGAGTCGGTCTAGACTTGCTCTTTTTGTAAAGTGCCTTGATATAACTTTTGTTGTGATTTGGTGCTATATAAATAAATTGAATTGAATTGAATTGAATTGAATTACACTTGGATACTTTTACTAAAGTAACATTTTCAGAGTAGGACTTGTAAGGCATAACTTTTTAGAGCGAGGTATGAGTACTTTTACTGCAGTAAAAACATCCAAACTGTTGTTTCTACCAGCAACAACAGCTGCTCTCTTGTCTCTGATTCGCCGTCACAGATTAGAGTTATGTAACAGGACGTTACTCAACACACACGCACACACACACACACACCGTGTTTACTGACAGGAAGGTTAAATCAGGCTACATGACATCACACCAGTGTTGTGACATCATCAATGTGATGAACAGTCAGGAGGGTCCACACATAACGTCTCATCACAGAGATAAACCTGAGTTAGCTCCAAGCTAACAAGCTAACATGTGTGTACCTGGACAGGTAGAAAAACATCTGACAGCAGACAGTCCGACGGTTATATAAGGCTCCTCTCTTACGTAACTTCATGGAAGCTGTTCATGTTCCCTGTTCCTAACCACCCGAAGAAGATGGAGAGTTTAAACATCGAAAATGACTCCTTACAACTCGTAGGATGTAATCTATCACCTGGTACCCTATTACCCATGTAGAACATTACACTCCCTGGATGCAGGGTTACTTGTGATCCCTAGAGTCTCCAAAAGTAGAACGGGAGCCAGAGCCTTCAGTTAACAGGCTCCTCTCCTGTGGAACCATCTTCCAGTCTGGGTCCAGGAGGCAGACACCCTCTCTACATTTAAGAGGAGGCTTAAAACTTTCCTTTTTGATAAAGCTTAGAATTAAGGCTAGCTTAGGCTAGTCGTTAGCTATGCTGCTATAGGCCTAGACTGCTGGGGGACTTCCCATGATGCACTGAGCTCCTCTCTCTTCTTCTCCCCCTTCTTCTTCACACACTCATGTCTCATTAATTCATGTAACTAACTTGACTTCTTCCCCGGAGTCTTTGTGCTTTCTCATCCCGCAGGTCACTGTGGACCGATCTACTGCTGGGATCATGTGTGACACCCACTGATATCATCACTATCATCATCGTCATTACAATTTAAATATTATATGGTTGTGGGCAATGTGCTTGGTAAAATGGCTCTACAGCGCCCCCATGAAAATTTCAAAGAAGCAGCCCCTGGATGACGTTTGACCTAGACTTATGAAATTTGTTAGACATGTTAAGCGTATGCAGACCTACCAAAAAGCCTCTTAGAGCTATAACCTAAAGCAAACAGGAAGTCCACCATTTTGAATAAAATATTAGATTTTTTTCTATTTCGACACATCTGAATGTGTGAGTAGAATAGTCGGTCTAGACCTGCTCTTCTTGGAAAGGGCCTTGAAATAACTTTTGTAGTGATTTGGTGCTATATCAATAAAAGTGCCTTGACTTGTCCCAGCTGACCAATCATCCAGCTGACCTCTTCCTCCACTCATCATTGAGGTACTTCTATACATGCTCGTACCTGCTCGTACCAGCTGAATGCTAATAAAACTTCTTCTTCTCTGGTGTCTGGGAGGTCAGACAGGTCAACCGTTGTCTCCTGTGAGTTCAACGAGTGAGGTCAGAGGTCAGCTGTGTGTGTCTATATGAGGAGGACGGTGGCGTGAACAGAAGCAGACATCTTTACTCTGCTGCGGTGGACGCTGACATGGAGCAGAGGTGAGCTCATCATTACCGATTATTGATTATTGTTCATTGCTGGGTTGGAGATGATTTATAATATTGATCAGTGGAGTTTAGTAGATGCAGTTCACATCGAGGGGGTGGAGCCAAATGTTTTATCAGATCATTTGGGCTGCAGATGAATTAAAAAATTTTTTTTAATGAAATCTTTGGCACAAATGTTGTCCCGTTAGATTAATGCAGAATGTGTAAGTAGATTCTGATGAAGCACGTTTCAGTAAACACTGCAGGCTGAATATTTCCACACCAGCAGGGTCTCTGGTCGGTAGGACTTCCTGTCCCCGTCTGAATGCAGCTATCCACTGCTTTCTCTGCTGCGTCTGTCAGAGTCATTTTTACCTCCACCGGTTTTCACTACCGTCTGTTGGTCTGTGAGTCTGTCAGCTGTATCACACAGAGACTGGTTGATGGCTCACCAATGAACGGGTGGAACAGAGTTCATGGTCAGCCATTGAACTCAACAAGACAGAATTTCATTAAACCATTATCAGGGACCAACATCAGAGATGGAACAGCTGATTAGATTCTGGGAACAATCAGGAAATACGGACTCTTCACTGACGTTACGGACTCCAGGTTCTAGGTATATGTTCTCATGGTGGAACAACCTAAAAACAGGTGATGGATCTAATCAGGAATGGTGAGGAGGAGAGACATAGGAGAGGAGAGGCCTTGAAGGAGGTTTGTGGTCTGAGACTGAGTAACCGACTGCTGCACACCTTTAAAACATATCGGTCTTCAACATCTTGTAATGATGCGGATTGTTCTGTGGACCACACCCTACCTCTCCAAAAGCCTTCACCAGAATCTGTTCAGAATTTTTTCAGTGATCCTGACGCTGGTGAAGACAACCTTATTGGTGGAGGTAAATTGTTTGTATCATCATTGTCATAATTATTATTATAATTATTATATTAGTTGAATGAGGTGGTCCTTAAAGCATTTACTTGTTGATGTATTTTATTACATTAATCAGACCAGATGGGGCGGGGTTAGTCATCAGGTGAGCAGTGAGTAACAGGATGTTAGCCTGTCTACATCGACATTCATAGAGGTAGCCTAGCTGTGAGGCTACATTTAGCACATGTGGACCATTCAGTCATATTAATAAATATACTGACCAACAGTAGAAACGCATTTTTTTTATGTCATGCCATCCTGCTCATGTTAAATATCAATGGCAAATTATGGTTCACACAACTTTATTCACCCTTTAGTCATACAGAAAAATCATTTTTGTGCAGATTAGTGGTTTTTGTCTTAGTGTTTACAAGTCAGAAAGTGTGGATGGTGAGACAGAGAACAAAAATAGTCACTACCGTGCGTGTCTACCTCCAGCATTTATCACTACTTTACACCTCCTGAATGGATAAGATGTTATTCTGGACATGTAGGATGACATGCCATTCTTCCTGCAGAGCTGTGACAAGTTGTTAATGTGTTGCTGGAGCAGGATCTCTCTGTCTCACCTGGTGAACCCCAGCATCCCATAGAGAGCTTTGTCATGCATGAAGGTGATGCCTGATTGCTGTGTCCTGGGAATGATGTGCGGACCTAGGACTGTATTTCGGAGACGGATGGCCGTGAATGTGGACAAGTTCTTGCCGTCATCCATTAGCAGTGCCCCCCCACATCATGACACCACTACCAAATGATCCACTTTCTGGATCTATACGACAGGATAGCAGTCCCCGCGGTGATGATACAAACGCCAACGACCACCAGCTGTGTACAAGTTAAATCCGGACTTGTCACTAAATGTGATCTCCGTCCACTTTGCAATCAGCCATAACATCTGGAACATCTGTGCTGCACATGTCTGCAGAGTTCCGACCATAGCATCCCAACTGCCGGTTTTTTTCTTGCATCATGACATCATCAGTTGTTTTAGTAGGACATTAATTAGACCCGGTAAATAATCATGCAGAGAAAAATCTCACCAACATCATGGTTTACTCTGAAATGCACCAATGACTGTTATTTCTATGTTATGACTAAATGATGGTTATTCATGATTTAACATGTTTTGGTTGTGAGTACTTAAAAAAGTCTATTCAGTGAATCACATGATTGTTTGTTTCAGTAGATTAGGGCTAGTGAATAGAAATTAGAGGTTTTTTAAAATGATGCGTTTCCACTGTTGCTCAGTATATTTAGGCTACGTTACATCAGCAGCTGAAGGGGCTCAAACCAGATCTGAGTCTTTTCATAAGAGGTTCTAGATCAGATCCAGATCTGATTCAGGTCATGTGACCTGAGTGAGAACACTGTCGTCATCATCCAGCGCAGACAGCAGTAAAACCTCTCCACCTATAGAAATAAAAGTTCATCAGGAAGTTGCAGCCCTACATTTCAAAATAAAGTGTCAAACTAAACCCTTGATATTACTGGTTAAAAGATTACGTTATTTTCTTGTCTTGTCGGTTTTTTTGATGGTGTCAGATGTGAGCGGCTCAGCTGGGAGAATGAGGACGATGAAGAGGAGGAGATGATGATGGTAAGAAGGAAGTATTTATTTTCCTCTCCCTGGTAAATCGTCATTAGTGCGTCCAGCCGTCATTCTAGTCTCACTGAGCTAACGTTAGCCATCAGATGAAGGCGGGCCTTTTGATATTTGGATGTTTATTTTTGTTTACCAGTGACTGTCAGTTAAATAATATCAGACAGTTTACCTGAATGTGTCCAATTTATGCTTCACTTTACCTGTTTAGTCTGTTTGTTATCTGTTTGCTATGGTAACCCCACGCCCGCCCTCATCTGCCTCTGATTGGCTTGATATGATGATGAAGGACTTTAATCAGCTGTTTCCCTTCTGGGACAAACTTTCAACGTTTCACTGACTTTAAAACTTATTTTGTTATCCTGTTTACAAACACAAACAGACAAATAGAAACGGTGCCGATCACATGACCTCCACCAATGATTAGAATTATTATTATCTATCAATCAGCTGCTCATTCCATTGAACTTTACTATTTAGAGTATTTTTAGCTGCATGTGTTTCAGTGTGTACTGCCTGACCTCTGATCTCTGGCGTGTGATTGGTGGATAATAAAGTGACATTAGCAGCAGGTTAACGATTGGCTGCAGTCCGCTTGTCGCAATCTGACCCGTTCGTCCGACTGAAGATCTTTTACAGATTTTCTCCTCAGTGTCTCTTTCTTCTTCTCTGAAGGAAAGTAGACAGCAAGTTAAAATGTGTACAGGTCACATGACATCATCACACAGACTAATCTATTACTTAGGTTCTACAAACATCTACAGGGATAAAATAAATGCTTTTACCAACTTTTCTTCTTCGCTGTCAGAGATCACATGACCCCCACTGACCCCTCATCCCCATTTTGGGACGTGATTGGTCAATAAAGTGACATCGGAGAAGGTCATGTCCAGTACACACACACACAGAGCTGTAAAGTGAGGCTGTTGTTCCTCTTTGAGCAGCTAATAAAGTTTTATAAGAGTGACAGGAGGTCAGAGGTCAGCTGCTGCGCGGTGCTTCATCTCTATGTTGTTTATTTCTGTTCTGGGGTCAGTCAGCAGGTCTGCCCTCTGCAACCATTTAAATAAAGTTTAAAGCTGTACGTCATACAGATCAGATGTTTAACACAGAGCGTCTCAATGAGTACGCATCAATATCAGCATCACTGAGGATCATAGGGTACATACTGCATGTGTGTCAGAGAAATAGTAGTAGTAGTGGTGGTGGTAGTAGTAGTAGTTGTACAATAGAATCAAGTAGAATAATAAATCGAGGATGATGAACACATTGATATAGAGACAAGGACAAAATGGCTGAGACATAGTAGTACTTATTATTTACTACTAAATACTAATTTAGTAATATTAATAGTATTAGTAGTAGACGTGTAGTAATGTAGTAGTACTTTTAGTAGTAGTAGCAGCAATGGTAATAGTAGTATCTGTAGAAGTAGTAGGTCCAGTTTCCTGTTGAAGGTCTCAGCTGCCAAAAAATATCTGAACATGAATGGACCAATCAGAGCAGAGTAGTAAGCTGATTGGAGGTTTAATCAGCCAATCAGCATCAGCTGTGTGTAACTGTATCTGGTCCTAAAAATGCCGACTCATTAAGATAGACAGAGAGAAAGCCCCTAAAGCAGCACTGGAACCAGACAGCCCGATCCAAACCCTGTAGGTGGTCTTGTTAAAATGAGACACCGTCAGCATCCTAAGAAGCTGCTGAACATGCTGTAGATCTATCATTTGTATGGATAAAGTTAAAAATGTGACCATTATAGCCAGAGAGAAAACTGCTACTGTCTGCTTTCCTCCACTATTTTCAGCTCAAAGTTCAAATGGGAGCTGATGAGGCAGTTGGTTGGACTTCTTGTTGCTCGGGGCCTCCCTGAGCCAGAAGTGTTTGTCTGTTAGCTTCCAAATTAGCATCACTAGAAGCAGCACAAATTTTACTACGTTTTCATGTCAACATTATGGATGTGGAGTAAAAACTGAGGGAGTGAGAACAATTTAAAGAGAAGATTTTAGACCATTTTACAGCTGCCCTCCACTCTAACGATGATGTCGCCCACTCTAAGTGTCAACATTACATTGTCAGCAGATGGAGGGTGGCGGCTATGAGTCTTCCATCTCTCAGGAGAAACAGGACGCCCTGACCTGCAGCGGAAATGCTGATTCTGATCCACCAATCAGCCTCAAGGTCAGAGACGACAAACAACATTCATCAGCTTTGTTTTGTGCTTTTTTATATTAGCACTTAGCATCTTTAAACAAATATTTCTTTCTTACATTAAGAGTTTTACAAAAGCAGTTAGCTTCTTTAAACTAGCATTTACACAAGAATTTAGCCTTTTCAAATAAACATTTCTGTTTTATGCTAACAGTATTAACTAGCATTAGCTTAATTATAGGGCTAAATAATATTTGGAAATGCCACAAAGATTGACCAATCAACAGGATTGTTTCCAGTGAGCTGTGTGTCTTCCTGTCCCGGTTCAGAGAGATAAATCGGGTCGCTTCCTCCTGGAGACTCCTGCTGACCTCCAGAACCTCCTGCTGCTGAGAAAGACCAAGAGAGAGCAGAAAGGTGCAGTCAGGAAACCTGCTGCTGCGCAACCTGCTGTCCCCTTTGTGGTAACACACAGACACAGCCTCACCTGTACAGGTGACCTCTACCTGCAGTCCTCAGCTGCAGAAAGACAAATATAATAAACATCATGGTCATGTGATCAGCGTCTGTGTCCCTCAGCCTTACTACCTGGACGAGGATGACTTCTTCAAGGCCTGTGAGGAGAAGCAGCTGTTGGTGATTGACAGGTACCTGTCCACAGGTGGAGACGTCAACACCTGTGACGCAGTAAGTCATCAACAGTCAACCACCTCTGTTGGCTCTGGTAAACGGAGGCTCTGATTGGCTGAGTCAGGGCTCCTTTGTTTCAAGTTACATCCTCAACTCTGTGTGTGTGTGTGTGTGTGTGTGTGTGTGTGTGTGTGTGTGTGTGTGTGTGTGTGTGTGTGTGTGTGTGTGTGTGTGTGTGTGTGTGTGTGTGTGTGTGTGTGTGTTCAGTTTGAGCGTACAGGTCTGCACAGAGCGTCCTCTCAGGGTCACCTAGAGGTCGTGATGAAACTGATGGAGGCCGGCGCCAACATACACAGCAGAGATAAGGTACCGTTTATTCTATCTGTGATAGATTCCCCAGCTGCTACAGGGAATAATAAAACCAATCAATACATACATAAAAAAGATGATTTCTTCCTGTATCTTTCTGTCATCATTGAGCCTGATGATGACATGTCCTCTCATCGCTGTAAGGTGTAATCCAGTGATAGTATCAATTTAAATCCAGTGTTAGTATCAGTTTAAATCCAGTGTTAGTATCAGTTTAAATCCAGTGATAGTATCAGTTTTAATCCAGTGTTAGTATCAGTTTAAATCCAGTGATAGTATCAGTTTTAATCCAGTGATAGTATCAGTTTTAATCCAGTGTTACTAACAGTTTAAAGTCAGTGTAAATGAAATGTTAGAACCAGTTCTAATATTCTGGTTCTGTCAAGCTCTGGTCCACCTGTGTCCACTCAGCCTGCCGAGGAGGACATCTGTCTGTCCTCAAACTGCTGCTGGACCACGGAGCAGACATTACTGCTAGAGACAAGGTAATAATACTCACATTAGTACTACTACTACCACTGGTAATATTATTACAATAACTTATTATTGTGGGTATAAGATATCTTTTTTACCTGTATAACCTGTGTGTAGCTGGACAGTACTCCTCTTCATGTCTCTGTGAGGACTGGACACCTGGACTGTGTTGAACACCTGATTCACTGTGGGGCAGAGGTCAACACGCAGGACAGGGTGGGTTCAAACACACAATATCTAAAACAGAACCATCTACACTTATTCACTTTTAAAAAACAAAGAATGTCTAGAACAGAGCTGAGATCAGGTGAAAAGGAGACAGAGACGGCAGGTATAGATGTTCAGAGCAGCAGCGACACCCTGTGGTCAGCTGATGTACTGCACCCAATTCTGGTTTACACTCTTAGTGGCTGAACTGTGAAACAGATGGAACAAATGCAGCCGACTGCAGGTTATCTGGCTTCAGTAAACCTGACAGGCTCACCGTCATTGAAGGTCATCACCTCCATACGTCCACACGGGTCGTCTCCTGTCCACCTCAAAGAGGTGGGGTTTACACTGTATGACCAATGTAAACATGGATCAGCAGCAGAGACACATCCGTATCTATGGTGACAGAAGTGAACCAGGAATGTTAGCCCTGAAGGTGCCACAGACACCGCTCCTTAGTACAAACCTCCAGTCAGCTGATTGATCGAATGATTCAATCAATGGGTTAATAGGACAACAGCCGACATCATCTCTAACTGTTCAGTTGGTTTTAAGTAAAGTTTATTTTGACTCTGAGAGCTTAGATTGACAAACACACAACTCAATTGTGTTGTGTATTTCATTGTGGTGTGTTTAGTTGTGTATTTTATTGTGTTGTGTATTTTGTTGTATATTTTGTTGTATTGTGTATTTTGTTGTGTATTTCATTGTGTTGTGTATATTATTGTGTTGTGTATTTTATTGCGTATTTTATTGTATTGTGTATTGTGTATTTTGTTGTGTACATTATCATGTTGTGTATTTTATTGTATTGTGTGTTGTGTATTTCATTGTATTGTATGTTGTGTATTTTATTATGTTGTGTATATTATTGTGTTGTGTATTTTATTGTATTGTGTATTGTGTGTTGTGTATATTATTGTATTGTGTGTTGTGTATTTTGTTGTGTATTTCATTGTGTTGTATGTTGTATATTTCATTGTGTTGTATGTTGTATATTATTGTGTTGTGTATTTTATTGTATTGTGTATTGTGTATTTTGTTGTGTACATTATTGTATTGTGTGTTGTGTATTTTGTTGTGTATTTCATTGTGTTGTATGTTGTGTGTTTGGTTGTGTATTTCATTGTGTTGTGTATATTATTGTGTTGTGTGTTGTCTTTCAGGAGGGAGACTCTCCTCTTCATGATGCCGTTCAGCTCAACAGATTTAAAATCATCCAGCTGTTATTGCTGCACGGAGCCGACACCAACATCACCAACCAGGTAACACTAACCTCTGACCTGTGGGTTCCCCAGGGGCCTCTTAAGGTTCTCCTGGTGCCTCTCAAGGTTCTCCAGGAACCTCCAGAGATAACTCTAACTACATCCACATGTAAGAACTGCTTGATTTGTCAAATTTATGAACCAATGACAGACTCTGTCCTGTGTGTCCATCAGGATGGACGTTGTCCACTGGATGGGGTGTTGGACTGGCAGAATGAAACAAAGTTTCTCCTCATCGGACAGAATGACAGGAAGTGATGTCATGTTAAACAATCATGGCTCTGTACTTGGTGGCTCCTGATTGGTTCTTCAGTTTTTCCTCCAGCATATTTTTTGTTTTTATTCAAATCTTGAAATAAAATTTTTTTTTTTTAAACTTTATTGACTCAATTGAAACAGACTTTATTTAAACAGGCCTGAAACCTCATTAAAGAGTGTTTGGTTTCTGTCTCATTGATGGAATGTAAGTCCTGAGTGGCCATCGGGTGGCACTCTATGTCTTCACCTTCAATCCAATCTCATTATGAAACATTAGAAATGCAGCATGGAAGAAAAATAATATGAAAAAAACATGATTTGGTGGATTATGTTATTGGTTAGTTGGTTGGTTGGTCGGTTTGTTGGGTGGTGTGGTTATTGTTGGTTGGTTGGTTGGTGGGATGGGTTCTTGGTTGGTCAGTTGGTTGGTTGTTGGTTGGTCAGATTGGTTGTCAGGTGATTGGTTGGTTGGTTGTTGGGTGGGTTATTGGTTGAATGGTTGGTTAGGGTGTTTGAAGTTGGTTGGTTGGTTGGGTGATTGGTTTGGTTATTGGTTGGTTTGGTTGTTGGATGGCTTATTGGTTGGGCTGAAATGATCCTCCTCTGTAGGGGGGGCTAGGCTCAACCTAGAGATAGAGAAAGGAGCTCGGAAATCCAGAGGGAGCTCGGACTAAAGCCCCTTCTCCTTCACATCCAAAGGAGCCAGGTGAGATGGTTCAACATCTGGTTAGGATCCTCCTAGGGCCTCCCTTTGGAGGTTTTCAGGGGAGGAGACCCTGGGGTGGATCCAGAACTCACTGAAAGGATTACATATCTCATCTAGACTGGGAACGCCTCTGGATCCTCCAGGGGGAACTGGAAAGTGTTACTGAGGAGAGGAACGTTTGGAATACCTGATTAGTCTGCTGACACCATGACCAGATGGATGATGGATGGATGATGGATGGATAAATGGATGGATGGATGGATGAATGGATAGATGGATGGATGAATGGATGGATAAATGGATAGATGGATGGATGAATGGATAAATGGATGGATGAATGAATGGATAGATGGATGGATGATGGATGGATGGATGATGGAAGGATAAATGGATGGATGGATGGATGAATGGATAGATGGATGGATGAATGGATGGATGGATGATGTTTTTGCTTGCTTTCCATGTTTGAATCATTTTAGTATAACACGATGTAGTAAAAGATGCTAATCGCTAATAACATTTCTCCATTAAATCTATGTTAAAATTAGATTAAACTATTCCTGCTATCGTCATAGTAATGGTGACCTGTCAGGTGATGGCTAATGCTAAATTTGACTTGTATATGCATGTACAGCATACTGAATGTATATGGGAAGTCTGTTATGCAAATTTTCATGTTTCCACAGTTCTATAGAAAACGGTTTCACCGAAATCTGTTTAATAGTTTGGTTTCCTGGGTCGTTATTTTAAGGATCAAATGTTTGCTAACTGCTATGCTAACCTGCACAAAGCAAGGTGGTTCCAGATGCCTTGTGGTGGTGTTGGACTGGTGTTGGACTTGGGCCCTCATGACTTGGGCCCTCATGACTCCACAGAGCTCATATGGCGAAATCCAGAAGATCCCAAATTTATCTGAAAAGATGTGATTTACACCCGATCTGAAAGCTTATCAGGTGGTGGCCCGCAGGACGGCAGCTCCAGCAAGTTTACTAAGGCCTAGCCGAGCCCCATGGCCCGACAGCCAGACTCCCCTCCTTGGTCTGACTCCAGAAGGGGGCCCTGGTCTCCCCAAAGATAAGAGATAAGATATCCCTTTATTAGTCCCACAGTGGGGAAATTTACAATATTGCAGCAGCACAGTGTACAAAAAACACAGCAGGAGGAAGGGAAATAACATTTTTAAAAATACAATATAATAAAGGAGGGGGGTAAAGTGTCTCAAAAATATTTCACAGTACTATTAGAAAAAGTGTCTCAGTAATTCACACAAGTACTACTAATTGTTTGGTCTACTGGGAGCAGTGCTGATTGTACAGTCTAACAGCTGCAGGAAGGAAAGACTTGCGAAAGCGCTCCTTCATGCACTTTGGGTGAAGCAACCTGTCGCTGAAGGAGCTCTCCAGTGCTGTTATTTGGTCCTGCATCGGGTGGGAGTGATTGTCCATTATGGATGACAGCTTAGTTGTCATCCTCCTTCCTCCCACCACCTCCACTGGGTCCAGGGGGCATCCCAGGACAGAGCTGGCCTTCCTTATCAGTTTGTCGAGTCTTTTCCTGTCCGACACTGAGATGCCGCTGCCCCAGCAGACCACACCATAAAAAATGGCTGATGCCACCACGGTGTCGTAAAATGTCTTGAGGAGTGCTCCGCGCACTCCAAAGGACCTCAGTCTCCTGAGCAGATAGAGTCTGCTCTGGCCTTTCCTGTAAAGTGCCGTGGTATTGTCTGTCCAGTCCAGTTTATTGTTCAGGTGAACACCCAGGTACTTATAAGATGTCACCATCTCAATGTCTGTTCCCTGAATGTTCACCGGGTCCGGGGGGGAGTGTGTGTGCCTGCGGAAATCAACCACCAGTTCTTTGGTTTTCCCTGCGTTGATCTGGAGTTGGTTCTGCTGGCACCAGTCCACAAAGTCCTGTGTCAGTTCTCTGTATTCCCTGTCGTCCCCATCTGTGATGAGACCGACGATGGCAGAGTCATCAGAGAACTTCTGCAGGTGACAGGTGGGTGAGTTGTAGTGGAAGTCTGCAGTGTAGAGGGTGAAGAGGAACGGAGCCAGGACCGTTCCCTGTGGGGCCCCCGTACTGCAGACAACCATGTCGGACACACAGTCCCGTGACCTCACATACTGTGGGTGGTTGGTGAGGTAGTCCAGTATCCAGCATGTGAGGTGGTGGTCCACACTGGTGTGCTCCAGCTTGTCCCTCAGAAGCTGAGGCTGTATTGTGTTGAAAGCACTGGAGAAATCAAAGAACATGATTCTCACAGTGCTTCCTGGCTTCTCCAGGTGAGAGAGGGCTCGGTGTTGTAGGAAGATGACGGCGTCGTCCACCCCGATGCCAGGTTGGTAGGCAAACTGAAGCGGGTCCATCGCTGGGCTCACTAGGGGGCGGAGATGAACAAGGACCAGCCGCTCCAGGGTCTTCATCAGGTGGGATGTTAGAGCCACCGGCCTGTAGCTGTTGAGGTCCTTGGGGTGCGGAATCTTGGGGACAGGTACCACGCAGGATGTTTTCCACATCTGTGGCACTCTCCCCAGCTTCAGGCTCAGGTTGAACATGTGTTCAACTATCCCACACAGCTGGTCTGCGCAGGACTTCAGGAGCCTGGAGCTGATGCCGTCCGGACCCGCAGCCTTCCTCGCCTTCATCTTCCTGAGCTGATCTCTCACCTGGAGAGTTGTGAGGGACAGGGTGGAGCAGGGGGGCTGTGTGCTGAAGTTTGTGGATGGGGGGGATGGTGGTGTTGAGCTGATGAGATGAGTAGTGGGGGGTGGCTGTGAGCTGAGTGTTGCAGGAGGGGAGGTGGAGGAGGGGGTGGGGCAGTGTCCTAGAGGTGCCAATGAAGGGGGTTGCAGCAGGCCTGACTGGGCTGGGGGAGGGGCAGATGACTGATCAAACCTATTGAAAAATAAGTTCAGGTCATTCACCCACTGTTGGTCCCCCACAGCCTGGGAGTTTGGTTCCTTGTGGCCAGAGATGGTTTTCAGGCCTTTCCAAACTCCACTGACATTATTCTGCTGCAGCTGATCCTCCATCTTCCTCCTGAAGCTGTTCTTCCCCTCCCTGATCTTCCTCCTTAGCTCCTTCTGTACAGTCTTCAGCTCCTCCTTATTTCCTGACTTAAAGGCCCTCTTCTTCTCCTTGAGGAGAGCCTTTATGTCAGGGTTAATCCACGGTTTATTGTTGGAAAAACACCGTACAGTCCTGGTGGGTACGGTGTTTTCCACACAGAAGTTGATGTAGTCAGTGATACAGTCAGTGAGACTGTCGATGTCCTCCCCATGAGAATCACAGAGTTCCTGCCACACAGTTGTACCAAAACAGTCCTTCAAGGCCTCGTCAGCCTCATCGGACCATCTCTTCACTGTGCGGGACACAGCTGGTTGCCTGTGTACGAGAGGTTTGTACACAGGCAGGAGATGAACCAGGTTGTGGTCTGATCTTCCCAGGGGAGGTAGGGTTGATGAGGTGTATGCCTCCTTGGTGTTGGCATACAGTAAATCCAGTGTTTTATTGTCTCTGGTGCAGCATGTTACATACTGGGTGAAGGTGGGCAGAGTGGAAGATGGTGCGGCATGATTAAAGTCCCCTGATATAAGAAGGAGGGCCTGTGGATGCTGAGTCTGCAGCCTGCCTGTGACAGAGTGGAGGACATCACAGGCTGCTTCAGCGTTAGCAGAGGGGGGGGATATACGCAGCTACCGCGATAAAGCAGGCGAGGTGTAACACAGTCTTTCTTGAGTTTTTGCAGCTGAACTCTTCACTATATCCACTAAGCATGCCCTCCCTCTGAAGGTGAGCTTCATCTGTCAGCAGACCACAGACCAGACCACAGACCAGCAGCTTCTCCAGCGGTGGTGATGAGTCATGAGGACGGAGGGCGGATACTGACCCAGACCCGGAGGACGTCACTGTCCTGTATTGTGCTTTGTTTGGACTGATCCCCAGAGAGGAGGTCTGATGAGACCAGCAGAGATTAGATCCTGATCCTGACCCTCAGATAAACAACGTTTTCAACATTTAATCGATTTCCAATAATCAGTCTAATTCTCTGTCTGATGTTCAATCACGTGATCATTATTACGAATAATCATTAATAATTATAATTATTATTAACAATCATTAATAATAATGTTATTAATAATGATCATTAATATCATCATTAATAGTTATTAATAATTATTATTATTCATAATAATGATCATTATTAATAATCATTATTAAACCACTTCAGCACAGAAAATACATCAACACATGAATATTGATCACTAATAATGAGCTGCATCACAAAACTGTTTTCACCAAAATCTGTCAAAAATTGTCCCTTTAGAATAAAGTAAAATCAGCCTTGCCCCCCCCCCCCCCCCCCGCGCCCTTTTTTTTTTTTTTTTTTGGGCCCACAGCTGATCATTTAAGACATGTGACAACACGTTCTGCAGACATTAAAAGAATGTGGAGAACATCCTGAGATGAACTCGAGTACGGTACTTTGGTGACACTGGTGTGTTTTCCGTGTTTGATCGTCCACGTGCTCATTTAAAGGCTGAGAAAATTAAAAACAGACGTGGAAAGAAAGAAAGAGAGGAAGAGGAGGGGGAGGAGAAGTCTGCTGCATGTTGAGCCTCGTGTCCCTCTAAGCGTCGCGATGAAACCTAAAACTAATCAAAGCGTTAGATCAGGGATCAATAAGTGAGAGAGAAGAGCCGCGACGACCTGTGACGTCACATACTGTCGTCCAACGACTGAAAGTCCGACTGAGTGAGCTCCAGCACACGGTGAGGCCTTCATCTCATTCTAATGCTCACTGGAACTGATCAATCAATTACATGTCTGAGATATCGATCCAAACGTCAGACTCAAATCAAAGAGTGAAAGACACTAATGACGTCATGTATCACGCTGATCAAAGTTTAACGACATGATCAGTTTGTGAAATTATAGAAACTAAGAAGTTTAAATGTGACCTAAGACAGAGGAGGTGTGTTCAGGCCCACCGTAAATCACAAAGTTCTGGTTCATGAATAATTCATCAGGTTATAATAATCATCATGAATAATGATAATAATAATAATAATAATGAAAGTATGACATAACAAACCTTATCGGTCACAGTCTGAGGTGTCCACATGGGGGCGCCACAGCTCTACCTTGTTGAAACGTGACTGCTGTAAAGATTTACCTGTTCTGGTGACAAACAGAGGCCATCTTCAGCAGGGTGTGAGGCTGCAACCAATCACATTTATCAGAAATACAAGCATCACCTGTAGGGCTGTGTATCCGAGATAAACACTAACATAAACATACAGCTGGAAGCTAAACGATCCAACCCCCATCATAGATCAGGTTTATTGGTTTAATCTACTGATCAGCTGTTAATAACAAAATCAAACAATAACAGTTTAAATTGATCAATACATTGATTATCATCCCTCATTAGAGACACATTTATGACAAACTACAGCTACCATGACTCTCAGGTGATCCTGACTGAAAATCTTAAAACCAGTTTGATATGAAGTCAAATATCAGACCAGACTAGTAAACATCTTACCACTAGGTAACCAATCATGTTTGTTTCCCACAACCATAAACTTTTCTTCTTCTGAAGTTTGACATCAAAATAGACAGAAGCAAACGATTCAACTTGGATCTCATCCCTCATCAGAGACACATTTACAGATCAGATGGAGTTAAAACACTGAGCCAACCTTCATAGACTTACTTTAGCAGTAGAGTCACAAAGGTTTTTCTGTTCAGGTCTAAATTTACATCAGGGCTCCATTCTTTGTCCATGAGGAATGGGCTAAGATTCCTCAGGAACGCTGCTAGAAGCTGGTGTCTGGGTATGCATCAGGTTTGAAGCAGGTCATAGTAGCTAAAGGGTTTCTAAGAACTAGAGACGCTGATCATCAAGGGTTGGATCATTTAGAGACTGAGTCAGGAAAAGGAGACTTTAATACCTGTTTATTGGTCTATTTAAACTGTTTTTGATTGATTGGGTTAGTCCGCTCTGATAATGGACATGGTTCATGTTACATATTCTTTATAAATATCTTTTGGTTTTCCATCAGATAAAAGTACTTGGTACTACTTTTTAGTACCTCCTCCGTTGTGGTTCTAAAAAGGCTGAGCAGGGACTAAGAGGTCACGTGATACATTACAGACCACTGATTGGTCAGAGAGAATCGTTTCTGCCGTGGGGCGATGATGCGCTCACCACACTGAACCACACTGAACACCTGAACACACCACCGAAACAACCTCGGTCCTCAGCAGGTCCTTCTCTCCAGACAACGTCGTCTCAGAACCCTGCAGAGGTGGACCCGGTCCATGTCCTTTGGTCGGTTATTATGGGATTTACTGCAGGGACTCCAGTTCACCCACATCTAACTGTTAACAGACAGAGAGGTCAAGAGGTCACCTCCATGTCCAGATATGAAAAAAATTATTTACAACAATAATAACTGAGACAACAGGAGCTGTGAGAAGGTGCATTCAAAGGACCGTCAATCAGAATGTTTTTGTTCAGGATGTAAAAATATACCAGTAAGTATACAGTAACAAATATAAAAATATTACAGGAACACAAAAATACTACAGAAAGGATACAGTAATAAATATAGAAATACTACAGAAACATAAAAATACTACAGAAAGTATACAGTAACAAATATAAAAATACTACAGGAACACAAAAATACCACAGAAAGGATACAGCAACAAACACAAAAATACTACAGAAAGTATACAGTAACAAATATAAAAATACTACAGAAGCACAAAAATACTACAGAAAGATAATAATACTACAGAAAGTATACAGTAACAAACATAAAAATACTACAGGAAAACAAAAATACTACAGAAAGGATACAGTAACAAATATAAAAAAATACTACAGAAAGGATACAGTAACAAACACAAAAATACTACAGAAAGGATACAGTAATAAATATAAAAATACACAGATTTCCATGTCGGTCCTCAATGCAGCATCCTTAAAACATCATAAAACAAAGTTTAGAAAAAGAGCCAACATGGCTGATGTCTAATTATTTCATTAAGAACTGATCAACTAATCAATAAAACACAAACATCTCTAACGCGGGTCTGTCCTACTGGTAGGACTGAGCTTCAAGCTGGGCGTGGCCCTTCTCTGACACCTGAGGTGGGCCTCTCCCCTCGGGGCAGGTGTCGGGGGAGGTGAGTGAAGCTCCTGCGGGTGTCGGTATCTCCTCTCCACCAGAGTTCACTGAGAATGGTTAATGATTGAGGGTCAGCTGGTGACTCATTGACGAAGGAGGTTTTCACCCCTCAGGTGGACTCAGGTGGACTCAGGTGGAGGATGATTTCACTCCTCTCTCAGCTCCACTCTCTTTTGTTGATTCATTTTCTCATCAAACATTTTTCTTCCTCTTCAGCTCTGCTGCTCTGCTCCAACCGGCCGGTCTCCTCCCTCCAGTGGAAGACGACTCCACCAGGACACACCTCCACCTTCAGACTGCTGCTGCAGCAGACAAGGACAGACTAACTGGTTTATTTACTGGGACCAGAGCCCCTCAAGACCAGGACCAGGAGCAGTCCAGGGAGTCCAGCTGCCGGAGTGCAGCAATGGTTTATGGAAAGAGTGTCCGGGCCACACCTCTGGATGGAGGATGGGGCTGGGTGATCGTCAGCTGCTGCTTCATGGTGACGATGTGCACGAGAGCAGTAACCAGGTGACACACACACAGTCTATAGCGCCATCATCAGGTTTCAGTGTGTCGAACACTTTAGTCTATGACCCAATGACATCACATCAGCCTCAGCTGGACTTTGTGTCCAAAGATAATTAGCTGATGTTAGCATGCTAACATTACACAACATCAGCTAACAATCAATCAATCAAACGTTACAAGCGATCAATGAAACTAAAGAGGTTGAAAATGATTTAGAGACAAAAATGACAAGAAAAGATGGAAGTGAAGATAATAAAACAATAATAATGAAAGCTAAATGCTAAGTAGCCTCACCTCACACAGGTTAAGAGGACCCCGTCCTTCATCAGGATCCTTCATTGTCATCAAAATCTGTCAAGGGAAATAGTAATAATAATAATAATAATAATAATAATAATTAAACATATGAAATCAAACTAAATGAAGTAAGATATGATAAATAAGTAGAAATACTAGGACATGTTAGCATTCAGATAAAATAGCTCAGAGGCTCACATTTACAAACAGGTCTGACCAGTTCCAACATCCCAGAAACATGACCCTGTTTGAAGTGAACTATTCTGGAACTTCAACAAGCATCAACCCACTCCTGCATCCACATGTCCAACCAGATCCTAACCCAGCGTCAGACCCAACACCCTACATCCACCAGATCTGGATCACCACCACACTATAAAATCTAATAAGTTGAGTTACTTAAAAATATTATGCAAACTCATTTCCTTAGATAAATTAAGAAAAGTAAACTTGAGATTTTGAGTGTGCAATACTTAAACCACCTTCTTTATTTTGTGTGTGTAACACTTAAATTATCTTGCTTACTGTTATTGTGAGAACTTAACCTACCAATATCCTGATAAATATTGTAGCATGTAGCCGTGCCCCCGTCACTCTGCTGCTCCTCTCTGTGACCTTCGACCTTCATCAGCCCCTCCTCTGACACATATCTCCAGTTAACAATTTACTTCTAGTCCAGACATATTACAACACGCTATTCTCCCACAATGCACTGCATGAAGACACTGGAGCTGAGACAATAATATTACACTGGTGTGTTCACAGTTTACCCAGTTAAACCAGTTACATAACAGGAATGAGCTGGAACTGGTCTGTGTGTCCTTGCATAACAAACAGAGCTGTTGTGTAGTGCTGACTCAGTGCTGACAGGACAGAACAGACTGATGATTGATTACTGATCACTGATTGATCTCTGCTGTCGTGTGTCTGCAGGTGTGTCTCCATCTTCTTCGTGGAGTTTCAGGCTCACTTTGAGGCCGACTACGCCACCACAGCGTGGGTCCACAGCCTGGTGGACTGCACCACTATGCTCTGTGGTCAGTACCGCAGCTGCTCATGGATCACCTGTTCAGACGGCATCACTGACTCTCTGTGTGTGTGTCTGTAGCTCCAGTCGGTAGCCTGGTCGCTAACCATTGGTCCTGCCGGGTGTCTGTGATGCTTGGTGGCCTCCTGTCCTCCTGTGGCCTCCTCCTCAGCTCCTTCAGCACCAGCCTGGAGCTCCTCTACCTCAGCATGGGCGTCCTGACAGGTCAACTCAAACATTTCACCTCTGAACATTTCTCTGATGCAGATCGTGCCACCTTATGGCCATTTAAGAACATTCTAACCTTTGGCTCCAGTTGTCGTAGCCTAGGACAATAGTTCTCAAACTGTGGTCCGTAAAAGGGTACTGCAGGTGGTCCGTGGAAAAAAGCTAAATAAAATCCACTTTTTATTATCAAGGATTTTCGCAGACCACCTCATATATGCAAACCGTAAAAATAAGTACATATATAAACGTAGTGTTAAAACGCCGATATTTTTTATAGTTAATTATGGACAATCAAAAGTAAATTGTAGCCTACTCATCACTGCATATCATCACCATATATTTACCCGTGTGTGTGTGCGCGCCCGATCCATGTTTGTGGTTTCAACAAGTGAAGAGAGTCGGTTGGCCCTTGTGCGTGACGTCAGTTTTAACCGACTCTCCCGATGCACTTGTTGAAACCATAAACATGGATCGGTGGCTAGCATCAGGTTCTCTGAAGAGAAAAGAGATTACCGTTGTTTCCACTGGACTTGCTGTGTGCTCGCGCACACACACAGGTAAATATATGGTGATGATATGCAGTGATGAGTAGGCTACAATTTACTTTTGATTGTCCATAATTAACTATAAAAAAATATCGGCGTTTTAACTCTACGTTTATATATGTACTTATTTTTACGGTTTGCATATGAGGTGGTCCGCGAAAATCCTTGATAATAAATAGTGGTCCGCATAAACAAAAAGTTTGAGAACCCCTGGCCTAGGAGACATTCAGGGATGTGGATTCTCACTGATTCGGGTTGTGGTGATCCTCAGGACTGATGGTTCCAGTATTCATGCTGCATTCAAGACAACGCTAAACGTCAACCTCTGAAAATCTTTGGTTCACATGATCAACTCAGTAAACAATATGGATGCTCCGATAATTAACAATAATAATGAGGTTGTGAGTCCTTCGATCAGAGGACGTCAGCATTGGTTTGTCAGTGTAAACAGATGTGCCGTAGAGGAGGGTCTTCTTTATGGTCCATGATCTGACAGAATGAGATTCTTAAACCTGCCAAAAAGTGTCGTTACAATTCAACTTGTCCTCTCTCTGCAGGTGCGGGCTTCGCTCTCTGTTACACCCCCGCCATCGTCATGGTTGGCTGTTACTTCCGCCAGCGGAAGGCGTTGGCGTACGGCATCGCCATGTCGGGCAGTGGGATCGGCACCTTTGTGCTGGCACCTGTGGTGCAGCTGCTCATCGAGCTCTACTCGTGGAGGGGGGCGCTACTTGTCCTTAGCGCCGTCGTTGCCAACCTCTGTGTTTGTGGGGCGCTACTCCGACCAATCACGCTGCAGGAGGAGGAGGAGGAGATGAAGACAGAGGAGAAACTTGGTGGGCAGCAGTGCTGTGTTCATGAAGTCGTAGTGTTGGAACAACAGAACTAATCCAGCTCTAAAACACTTAGGGTAATATATAGGGTACTAGATGGAGCTGGATGAATGATGATGTTCCAGAATTCAGGGTTTTTACAAATCTGACAGCCATCAATCAGTCAAGATTGATGCAGATTACAAATGGTTAGAGATAATCTTCCTCAGCAGATCGTCATCATCAGCTCTGTCTCCTGATGCAGGTAATGTCTCGTCAAAGGACGCCGAGCTCGCAGTAAAACTGTCCAAAGAATCAGAAGACAGTCTCCTGTCATCAGACCAGTCTTCGTCGCAGACGGGAGACCCCAGCCCTCGGCTGCAGAGGAGGTGGTGCTTCAACTCCTGCTTCATGTCCAGAAAGGATTACCATTTCCTGCTGCTGCCGGACTTCCTGGGCTTGGCCGTGTCCTTTCTGTTCCTTGCCAGCGGCTGCAGCCTCCCCTTCATCTACCTGGTGCCCTATGCCCTGAGTATCGGGGTCAACCACCAGCACGCCGCCTTCCTCATGTCCATCATGGGAGTCATCGACATCGTAGGGAACATCACCTTCGGCTGGCTGACAGATATCAGGTATGGCTGAGTGAGCATCGCAGATCATATTCAGAACTCCTGATTTAAGTCTAAACGTGTTTTCCCTTCCGTCTCTCAGGTGTCTGAAGTCGTACCGTCTGGCATGTTACATCTTCTCTGTGGCGATGGAAGGTCTCTGCTGCCTCTTTATGCCATTGCTTCGGTCCTTCCCACTCCTCGTGCCCTTCGCTGTCCTCTACGGCTACTTCGACGGTGCCTATGTGATGCTGATCCCTGTGGTGACATCAGACCTGGTGGGAACTCAGTACCTGTCTTCGTCGTTGGGTGTGGTCTACTTCCTCCACGCCATCCCCTATCTTGTCAGCCCACCAATTGGAGGTGAGGAATGGTAGCAGTCTTCTACGGTCTGCTGCATTTGAAATTCACTTGAAATCACCAGGTAGATGACTGAATGCAAAATAAAGGTTTCAGTTTATAAAATAATCTAACATTTATTTAACTGCAGGATTTTACAGCACCGATGCACCAGCTGTGATTAATCATGATGAATCGCACGCAGCCTGTTGTTGTGATTAACTTGATTAAATTTTCATTATTATATTTTTATTATATTTCGATTGACACCACTAATAATTATTCTTTAAAATTGTTACAGCATAATAATTAATTACGTGTGTTAACAAATTAACATTGACAACCCTAATAGTTTTCAATGTCATGAAAAATAATAATAACAGGCCAATCTAGATAAAAATAGGCAGACATGATGTTCCACCACTATGTAGATCCAGATCCGGATCCTGATACAGATGTGGTAGATTAAACCTCTATGTGGAGGGGGTCAGTATGTCTTGGGTCATAGTAACAGAGAGGGGTAGAGACAGGACACTGCCCCCTATAGGTAGCTGAGATCATGTAGATTCAGAGTCATTAATGGATTTATGGATCTGTGAAAGGTCAGAAGTTCTATCTAGACCAGAAACAGATCCAGATCCTCCATTATGGAAAATCAGATTTATGTTGATGATTCATAAACTACTGATGATAAACACATGATTCTAGATGTGGGAGGAGCTTTACAGGGTCAACCAATCAGGTGTATTTACTTCATTTAACATGAGGCAGATCGGAGTAAAGTGATGTCATCATGGCAACATTACTAAAATGGAAGCTCACAGGTGTGCCCATGTCTTCCTTTAGGGGCCTGCTGTTAAACAGTAGCTCCAGGATTTCATTTTGACAGTCTGGAAACTGTTGTTGAAGGTTTGCATTCTCTCAGGTTGACGTGTGAACTCACCACCTCTTCTTCTGCTCCCCCAGGTTGGCTGGTTGACATCACAGGAAGTTACACGGCCACGTTCTTCCTCAGTGGTGCCATGTTGCTGGTCAGCTCGTTCATCCTCTCCGTCATTGTTGGGGTACGCCGCTACCGCCGTCATCAGGCTGTGGTCGCCGAGGGCACCAAAGCCTGAGCCCTTCCCCTTACCCTGTCCCACCAAATGGATGGCTTTCATTTTCTAACAGCCGCAGAGGAAAAAACAATCGTATTGAATGACAACAGCGCCATTTGGAGTTGTTGATGCGGCAGCTCGTTGAATTCATCCAGCAGTGTTTGACACTGGACACCAGGACGGTTGGTCTGAGCACGTCAAGCGGACTGATCTTAGATCATCTGTTTGCTTCAGCAACATTAGGTTTATTTTTTTAAGCTGATTTGATTCTATGGCAATAAATGGGACTGGTTTGGTATTAAAATTAGTATTTTTATATTTCTGTCCATCTTTATCTTTGACTTATTAAGAACAATTATTCCATCCATCTTATTTTATTCCCAGCACTTTATTTTCACCTCCTGTCAATATTTAATCAGATTACTCTGAGGAGTGACGTCACGTTTCAGCGCTCCGAGTGATGATCAGCTGTTTGGAGCCCAGTTGTATGAATTTCTTTGTGTTGGGTAACTGTTTCAGTTTTTATGTCATCCAATCGTGGTTGCCAAAACGCGATGAGTCAAGAGGAGGTGGAGTTACAATGCAAGCCAATGAAACGCCAGCATGGATGACTTAAGGCTCATTCATCTTCCCTCTACAAATGATGAAACGATGAATCCGCCAATGACCGCACACTTCCACACTGATGAACCCATCCACTAGAGGGCAGTGAACAACAACTGAAGAACTAAAATGCTGAGGAGGAGGTTGCGATGACGGAGCGGTAAAAAAAGGAGGCAGCGATGTCCTCGGCGGTGGTCTGTGAGGCCATGAAATACGTCGGGACACATGGACGGAGTTTATGTTTTAACATGATCTTTTTTTTCTTTGTCATCGTGTCTGCAGACATTTGTTGTGTGTTACTTGAATTATGGCTACACTGACACCAGTAATGTAATATTGGTGCTACTGCTGGGTTTCATCCATATCCACAAGCTCTCAGAAAGTGCGCACAAATATGGAAGGTTGCGTCCACATCGCATAAATGAGACTTTAGTGTCGAGCAACAACGTAACGTCTTATATTTTTGGGTTGTTGTGGGTTTGGCCACTGTTCACTTTTAAACCAGTACCAGTAACAACTGGTTACTGTGGTCAGTAATTTACTCTTCATACTAACAAAATGTCATTTGAGTTGTAAAAATAAAGACATTTCAAGTTTTATAATGGATGTTTTTATGAAATCCCAGTTTAGATTTGGGGTCATTTTGGCTGGTTTCAGATTTTATAATGTGTGTGTATTGCAAGAATATTGACAGAGTGGGTGACATCATCGTCAGAGTTGCTGACATCATCGTTAGAGTGGAGGGGAGCTGTAAAATGGTCTAAAAATCTCTTTAAATTGTTTTCACTCCCTCAGTTTTTACTCCACATCCATAATGTTGACATGAAAACGTTGTGAAATTTGTGCTGGCTCTTGTGAAGCTAATTTGGAAGCTAACAGACAAACACTTATGGCTCAGGGAGGCCCCGAGGAACAGGAAGTCCAACCAACTGCCTCATCAGCTCCCATTTGAACTTTGAGTTGAAAATAGTGGAGGAAAGCAGACAGTAGCAGTTTTCTCTCTCGCTGTAATGTTTACATTTTTTTACTTTATCCATATAAATGATAGATCTACATGTTCAGCAGCCTCTTAGGATGTGTTCAAACCGATCGCTACTCACTGTAATTTATTCGCTTTACTCACACAAATGTCATCAGGGTTTCATTTGAGTTTACTCGCGTCACTCATGCGAGTAACGATACCAAATTTATTTCCACCATTTACTCCCGTCATCAACCATGATCAAGGTCAACACTACTGCTGCCTTGTGTTTGTTGTGGAAGTCACAGATAGGTTGGAAAACCAAATGTCGCTGTGTCTGGGTTCCCAACAGGCACACAGACAGCTCTGGGTGTCCACACACAGCTACGATTAGCTCGTCTTCCACTTCCATATTAACATCTTACTGACGTCCAGACATATGGATAATCTCAACACTGATAGGCTTTCGTGATAGTGTCATGCGCATTTCTTGCACGAATGGAAATTTTCGACTTGAGTGACTCTTGCTTCACTCCTGTTGTGCCATTCGTGTCATTATCGTCACTCGGCATGAATTTGCATCTACTCGTGGCCCTCCATTGACTTTGTATGTAATACAACATCACACCTGTTCCACAACGCCGGGGCACTTCATTCATACAGACACCTGTTTCAGAGCTGTTACTACCTCCTGAGGCACAGAGGAGGAACAAACTGACACCCCATTACGTCTTACTTGGGTTCAGACAGACGCCGGGGCGGAATAAAGGGGCAACAGGCCCAGAATGAAAATGCTGTCTGAATGTTCATGGCTAATGTTATTGTATAAGATCATTCACAATCAAGCACCACAACCTCTTAAACAGTTTGTAACAACATGTAGTGCAGCTGGATCCATGTCAACAAGAGCCTCGAACCACAGGGGACTGTTAAGTTACATTTAGGCAAAACTGCTTTTCAGTTAAGGCTGCTAGGATGTGGAATTCTTTACCACGGAGTATCAGAGAGTGTAGTACTTTTAAACATTTTAAGGGTAGTTTGAAAAAGTGGTTGAAGGATACTCAGGCATGTGGTCACTGAACTCTGAGACACTGGAAGTGGTCAGCAGTGGTCCTGAGTGTCCGGGGTAATTTTTGGTACTGAGGAAGTGTCTAGTTTTAATGAATTGATGGGTTTACTCTCTAGCTGGAAACTAGTAGTATTCTGTATTTTGTTTGTACGGGGTTGGGTTTGCTCTCTATTTTAGATCTTTGGCATAGTTTTTATTGTGTTTGTGCTGATTTATTATAACTGCTGTAACCTGCGCCTCATTTGGGCTCCGCCCAGGGACTATAGATGAAAATGAGCTTCCTGAGACGGTTTCTGACAGTTAGTCTGAGTCTTTAGTTATCAAACCAACTGTTGCCTCAGCTGTCTGGGTGGATGGTCTCAGACCATCTGACAGCTGGAGAAGCTGGATGTGGTGGTCCTCGGCTGGTGTGGTTACATCTGGCCTGGAAATGACATTGAAGACGGTTTATGGTACAGAAATGAACATTGAGTTCATGTAAGACAGCTCTGATGGACCTTTTATTGTAGCCATCCCAACACACACCTGTCTTATAATCAGGGCTGCACATGCAAAGTCAAAATAAATAATGTGCTGCATGTATTAGAACAAGAACCGCCTCTGCGTACCACCACTGTGTTCATTGTGTCTGTGTTTAACAACGGATAGTTTAATTAAGGTGTGAATCAAACAGGACTCAGTAAACGGGCTTCTGGAACTCTTCCATGCTTGTGTTTTATGGGATGAGAGGAAGATAAAGTTGGTTCAGTCTAACAGACAGAGCTGCAGTCAGCGTTGGAGATCAAAATGGGGTCGTTCACAAATTTCATGAGATGGCAGCGATCGGGGATTCCCTTGTTCATATTCTGTGTCCCACCCACATCACTGAAAACTGGTCTAAGTCAGCTGATCACATGGTCCTGTACTGAGAGACATTTACTGGCTCCATTATAAAGACACTAAGCTTTTATTTACAGAAAGAACAGAACAGTTAAAGATATGTGGTGAGAATAGCATTGTCTTTGTTAAACAAGGGAACCTTCACTCCATCAGATGGTCTGTATGGAGACAAGAGACTGTTGGAAAATATGGATGCTGTTACCTGTCATTCAGATTCAAGAGGCTACAAGTGATGACAGAGACCTAAAACATGTCTGCTTCATGTAAAGGTGAGCACCAAGAAACATCTTCAGATAAACCTCTGAGAACCAGACCAGAAGTATTATGTGACTCCTGGTAATGATGCTCAACCAGCATCCTGATCTGCTGCACCTGTCAGGTGGATGGATCACTTCAAGGTGCTCACTAATGCAGATTTAAACTAATTTGTGAACAATATTTGAGGAGAATAAACCTTTAGTGTTCATAGACAAGGTCTGATTGGTCGATACGATGAGTTGGACAGTCTGGAGCCCAGACCTGAAGGCTGGAGATGTGTGATTGCTCATCTTATACTGCATGATGTCAAACTAAAATAAAATTAATACAAAGTAATTATAATTTTTGCTCTAAATAAAGAATTTAATTGATTAA
This sequence comes from Chaunax sp. Z400, assembly GCA_037577475.1. Lineage (NCBI taxonomy): Eukaryota > Metazoa > Chordata > Actinopteri > Lophiiformes > Chaunacidae > Chaunax > Chaunax sp. Z400. The sequence continues at coordinate 68,358 of CM075203.1, read as the reverse complement.
AATGGACAAAAATGTATTAACTGAAAATATTACAAGTTCTAGTCAATATTGGTGTAAACAGCCTGGAGAGGTTAAATTACCTTCAGACACCAGAGATGAGGTTAGACAGACCTCTGGAATCCAAATGTAGAAAGAACACAAATTAAACCATCGATCACACACAATGATATGAGACAAATGTTGTTTTATTGCCACCTTAAAATTGGTTTATTCAAAAAGTCTCATTTTATATCATGAATATAAATTAGGGCTGAAAACAAAAACATGAACTCCAGATGATGATGATGATTCTTCTCTTGTTCTTTAATGATCTGGCTGCTTATTTCAGCTGAGTTAACCTATTAATTGAATCGATCAGAGGCCACAGCGGCTGGCGGCTTAGTGATCGATTAGAAGCGTGTCAGGTTCAAACAGCTGTGAGTCTCATCTTTTAGTCGTAGTCCATCCAACATCTCCTGCAGCTTCACTTGTCCTCCCAGCAGAAGAAACCAATTCAACGTTGAGTCTAGAACCTTTATTTGACACATATATGATGTAAAAGTGGTTTCAAGACTCCTCAAGGGTCCATCACCATTTTCCAGGACTTTTTAATGACAAGCTGTCTAAAGTCTATAGTTTCCAGAATGAACATGACAGAGTAATAGAGCCACTGTATCATCTGTCTGTTATTATTCTTACTAGATATACTGACAATAAAGTTATGAAAACACTTGTGAAAAAATATCTGACTAAAATAATCAGCCTGACGTGAAAATGTTTGATCTAACAGTGAATCCTGACTGAAAGGTCATCCTTCATGTTTCAGAAGATAAGCTACTTTCTGTGACTCCTAATTAAAATCTATCAGTTCTTTCACATGTATATTTTCATTACAGCTTTTTCTTGACTTTCTTGAGCGAATATTTTTGGGTCGTAGTCATGGTCTGATCACTCTGATCAAAACGGTATTGTTTGTCTTATATGAAGTGATTTAAAGTGCTGCATTTACGTTGTACTTTACTTTGAAGAGGAGAGTTCTGGATGATTCTGCCCCTCTGAAAAGAGAATCAGGATCCTGGAGCGTTGTGGACCCACCTGTCCTAGCTGTATCCAGGTAGAGGGAGTTTCTGACCCTCCTTTGCTTCAAAGAAAGTATAAGACAGAGTGATGGTGTCCACTCGGGCCATCCTGGGGTCCTCATCGAACTCCGGGTCGATGTAGAAGAAGACAGGCATGTCCACCTCCTCATGGGGGTTTAGACGCTGCTCCTCAAAGCAGAAACACTGCAGATAGACAACAGGACTGTTAGTTTATCACCACACTGGAGATGAAGATGGCTGCGTCCTAATCGACTACCTGGATCTTGTTGAAGTACTGGCCTGCCTCAAAGGGAACCACGTTGTAGGTGGAGATGCCTGTGATTGGTTTATCTGTTGGGTTCTTAGCTCTGTAGAAAGCCAGCGCTGTCTCACCTGGAACCACCTGTACAGCAAACACACGTGTAGAACCTCTATGGAGACATTTCACGGCCAAAACCTGACAAACATGTTCAACACATGCACCACTATAACAACATACAAACACACAACACTGAACAGTTAAAATGCTAGGTGTTGGTGAAGCACCTGAACCATGCTCGCTTAGCTTACCTGCTAATGATGTGAGCATTGAGTGTTTAAAATGCTGAGTGTTGATGCAGCATCTCAGAGACGGGATGAAAGTTCTCTTCTATATTCAGATCTCAGTCAACCAACAAGACCAGTAAACGTGTCTGATGATCTCATAACAGTGAGCAGAGTGGGTACAAACACTCAGGATGACGGGACTCAAATTAACAGTGAACCTTCCATTGAAACTGACTCATAGCGCCACCTGCTGCTGTGCAGGGTGAAATGAGAAAATCTTGCACACAGCATGGTCAAAAATGCTACCAAAGGTCATGTAACATTTTTAGTCTTTGTAGGAACTGTTTTTGTACTTGTCAGATGTTGTGAGTTTGTTTCTGAAGTAGGACGTGTTAGTAGCATGTCACGTGTTTGCATGTGTGAAACTGAATGCATCATTTGTTCAGGGTTTTTTGTATTTTCTTACTTCTGGCAGGAAATTAACTCCATAATCTCTGGTGCTGGTTCCAAAACTGAACCAGGACCAGAGCAGGTCTGCTGAAGTGTTCAGTGACTGGTCAAAACAGACCAGACTGTTTCACTGTCGAATGTGTGTTAAGGAGGAACTGGTTCTTACAAAGATCTCAGTCTGCTGAGGTTTGAAGTTCCACTGCATGCTGGCATGTCGATCTGCATTGAAGGTGATCTTAATGAGGCGTTCCTTCACCGGCTTCATCTCCTCCACCTGGTCCATGTCATGGCCAGCCACCGCCATGCCGCCGAGCCCCGACGCCTGACAAACACAAACCAGGGACCGTTCATGTCTTCAGGCTGGAGATCAGAAAGAGGAACAGGAGGTTGGGTTCTGCCCTCACCTGACAGTACAGTCTGTAGAGCGGCACCGCAGCATACGACAGGCCGATCATCCCCACCCCCGCGGCAGCAATGTAGGTCAGCACTGTCTTGTTCCTGGTTTTCCACTCCTCCTTCTGGCTCCTGGACTTCCTGTTGCGACTCTTGGCGCCTCGGCTCTGAGTGTTGACAAACAGGGGGAGCCTGCGTAGCAGGAAGTTCTCAGGATGAGAGTGCAGTGTCCTCAGAGCATCACAGCGAAGTGATAATGTCAAACGAGGCCAGCAGAGGGACTGACGTAGTAGCAGGTGGAGCAGCATGGCTGTTTCTACAGTCACCTGAAGCCCAGTCTGCAGAGTCACTTGCTGGAGGTGAAACAGTCAGCATTGAGACACACACAGGACAAAATACACACAGAAGACACGCAAAGATTGGTGGGAAAATAATAGTTTCATAATAATCAAGATCACTTCAGCTACCCGATCCAGATTGTGTTACATGATGTTCTGTGAGAGAACGGAACCAAACCCGTTCAACAATGTAACATTTTAATGTGCTACTTTCACCATGTTCTAATAGTACTACTGTAGTATTTAACCCACCGTGGTTGAAGTCTCTCTCCCTGAGCGCAAACCGTTGCAGTGGAGACCGAGTTAATGAACGGTCCTCTGGTAAATGGTCACAGCGGCTACCGTCCTGACGCCATGTTCGGAGTTCTTGTTGGATCATATGTTAAACGAGTTTAGCAGCGAACACTAGGGTTCTAAAAAATGTCTTCTCTCAAATAATAGTGTGTAAATGAGCGCTTTAAAACACGTTCAGTCTTAACCGATCGGTTTCTTAGTGGCGTTCTTCTAACCGTGAAACAAAGCCGTTAACGGTTAAACCGACAAACTGAAATTGAACTTTAATATTATTTTTAGTCGGTCTGATTGGATAAGTTGATAATTGAACAAAAACGAGCTAACAATCATCACGTAGACATCTCGGCTACTAGCTTCGCAGCAGCTAGCATGCTAACAGAACTAATAACGTCGCTGTAACCACGGCTGAATTTGATTATTTACAAATATATATATTTAATTATATATATTTAAAATGATCATTTAAAGTGATATTACCTTGATGATACTTGACTGTCATTCACCGCCGGACTGCAACACCTTACCCAACATATTAGACAGGATACTTCTTCTTCTTCTTCCGTTTTCTGGCGGGTGGCAACCAGTGTTAAGGCGCATTACCGCCACCTCCTGTGTTGGAGTATGGACCAGCGTTATATACCCCCCCAAAAAACCCCAAAAAAATAAAAACCCACATTCGATTAATCAGTCGGGTTTCTTTCAAATAATGGAATACACTCCCTAACCAGATGGAAAATAGGTTATTCAGATTAATGCTGTGCCTCCTGATTTCCCTCCTCAATATTTCTCATTCTTGTGTGTACTTTTGACAGTGACAAATTACATGCTCCACTGATTCCTCTATCTTCTTCCTCTTCTCCAACTCGTAGGTGCATTACTGCCACCCTCTGAAATCGAGTGTGGATTCTTCTTCTTCTTTCTTTATTTTAATGGCGGTTGGCAAACAGCTTTAAGGCGCATTACCGCCACCCTCTGGACTGGAGTGTGGACCAGAATGGCATACTATAACATTAGATTCTCCTAATGACCCATGTTCTCTCCAAGAACCTGTGTACGGCCCTGACACCAATATCCCCCGAGTTTCTCTGAAGTATCTCCCTCGTACATTCTCTCATGTGGTTCTTCCTGAGTGTAGCTTCAAGCATCTCCCTCTTTCTCTGGTATCTTGGACAATCTAATATTACAGATCTACTGTCTCCTGTAATCCACAATGGTCACACCTGCCTGTAGGATGCTTGCTCATGATTTTCAACGTACTGTTAAGACCTGTGTGACCAAACCTCATCCTTGATATTATGTCCTCCTCTTTTTTATTTCTACAGACTTCTCTCCTTTGAATGTTGTAATAGTATTGGCTCTTATTTTCCATATCCCACTCCTCCTGCCATTTTGTTTTCATTTCTGATTTGATTATACTTTTTAACTCAGCCTTACTATATTTTACAACCATATTTACTTCTCTTTTCCTTGTTACTCCTTCAGCATATTTATCTGCAAGTTCATTTCCCTCCATCCCAATATGCCCAGGGATCCAAATAAACTTGGTTATAACTCTTGCTTCCCTAATCCTAGATACAGTTTGTGCTATGTCAATTATTATGTCTTACCTTGTGTCTAATTGCATCTTTTGAATACTTGTTAGAGCGCTACTTGAATCCGAGGCAATCAAAACTTTCCTTGGTTTGACCTCCTCTATCCAGCTTAGAGCTAACATCATTGCTAATCGTTCCCCGTGTATATTGCTAAGTTATCACTGACCCTTTTACTCGACATTACTTCTAGTTCTGGAATAATAAGTGATATCCCTACCCTGTTATCTATTGTTTTTGATGCATCTGTATATATTTTCACATATTCCATGAACCTTTCCTCAATGTATTTATTGACCTCATTTCTATCTGTGTGTCTTCCTTTCTGTAGCAGGTTTAAGTCGACCTTTACTTCTGCTAGAGTCCAAGGTGGGAAAGCAGAATGTGGTACTGTAGGGCTTAGTGTCATATTAGCTATTCCTACTTCACTTGCTTTTCCCTCAATTATCCACCCAAAACTCTTTGTCTGTCCTTTTTCCTTCTCCTGACATGGTGTTAATAGGCTTTGGTTCAGACGATTTTTGTTGTGTCCCTTTAAGTTTGTCCAACAGGTTAATGCTAATTGTGCCCTCCTTAATCTTAAAGGCATTTCACCCATTTCCACCTGTAAGGCAGGCATTTGCGTAGTTCTTATGGCCCCACAACACAGTCTCAAAACTTGATTTTGGATTACATCCAGTTTTAATAATGTCTCTGATGCCGATTCACAGATTATGCATCGAAAATCAAGAACTGATCTGATTAAACCAATATATATTGTTTTCAGAGTTGGCCTATTTGCTCCCCACTCTCTGGCCCGCTGGAGTGTGGATTGGAATGGTCATGGTGCTATAAATCCTAAATTTTACTTATCAATTTTGTCTTCTCTGAATATTTAAACAAAGCTATAACCCTGTTGAATAATGAATTCAACTGTAGTACTTGTCTGAGATGAAGTGTGATGAGTTCCCTTTCCAGTCTGTCTCTGAGAATGTCTCTTTGCTGATGGTGTTGTGGCCAATGAATAATAACATGTTCAATATTTTCCTGTAAATTATAGTCACACAGTTCTGTTGCATGTTTGCCAATGACTTTGAGAGTGCTGTTGAAACCAGTATGGCTATGGCCAAACCTCATTCTTGAAATAATGTCTTCTTCCTTTTTCCTTCTGCTAGTTTCTCTCATTTCTCCAACTTTCTTTTGAATACCATAATACTGTCGCCCTTTCCTTTCCCTGTCCCATTCCCTCTGCAATTTCCTTTTCATTTCAGTTTTCACTATGCCTTTAACTTCAGCTTTACTGTAATCATGTTGATCTCTATGTTTTTGGTTGCTTCTTTTGCGGATCTGTCAGCCAGTTTGTTCCCCTCTATTCCTATATGTGCTGGAATCTAGATGAATTTAACTGTTGTTTTGGCCTTCTTGATTCTAAGAATGCTATGAAATATTTCTAGGATGATGTCCTGTCTTGCTTCTGAATGTATTTCTTGATGCTTGTTAATGCACCGCTGGAATCTGACCCTATTAAGACTTTGCTTGGTTTGGTGTCTTCTATCCAGCTGAGTGCTAAGAGAATGGCTAAAAATTCTCCAGTGTATACCGAGAAGTTGTCGTTAAGTCTTTTATTTGACATTATATTTGCTTCTGGGATGATGATTGCAACTCCTACTCTGTTAGTAGATGTTTTGGAGGCATTGGTGTAGAAATTTGACATATTCGGAGTACTGTCCTTCAATGTATCTGTTGACTTGAATGCTATTAATTCTCCCTTTTTTTAGTTGTAGGAAGTGCACATCAACCACTGCATCCTCAACCATCCATGGTGGTACTAGAGATGGGTACAGTGGGACTTACTGCTAGGTTCTTAATTTTTGTTTCTATAATCCAACCGTAGCTTTTGGTCTGCTGTTTTTCTTTTTCTTGGCACAGTTGTAATATCTGTGGAGTTGGATGGGACTCTTTATGGCTGTTCACATTTTCCCAATAACTTAATGACAGCTGAGTTCTCCTCTAATGGCATCTCGTTCATCTCTACCTGCAAAGCTGACACTGGTATTGTTTTCATTGCTCCACAGCAGAGTCTTAAGGCCTGATATTGGATTGTATCTAACTTCTTTAGCCATGTCTTTGCTGATGACTGATAGACCACGCTGTCATAATCTATCACTGCCCTGATTAATCCGATGTACACCGTTTTCAGAGATAGACGGCTCACTCCCTACTCTCTGCCCCTCAAATATCTTACAAAATTAAGTACTTTTTTACATTTATCAAGAACCTTCCCAATGTGAGTTTTCCAGTAAGATTTTTGTCAAACCAGATTCCTAAATATTTGAAACATTCCATTCTTTCTATGTTTTTTCCATACAGATGAAGACTCAAATGATCCTGGAGTTTCCTTCTGGTGAAATACATGGTTTTTGTTTTTGCCTGAGAATCTAAACCCTCATTCCAGTCCCCATGATTCAACTTTCTTAATTGCCTCTTGCATCTTTTTAACTACAAACTCTATATTCCTTTCCCTTTTCCACATAACTCTGTCATCCGTGAATAATGCAACACCTATTGATTTATCTACCCCACTAAAAACTTCATTGATCCTGATTGAAAAGAGCACTGGACTGACAATACTGCCCCATGGGGTTCCGTTTTCAACTTAATATTTGCTACTGTAGACTTTTCCTACTCTGTTATTATCCTATTTGAAAGGAAGTCTTTAATCAATCTACATATTCTTCCTTTTATACCTATGCTATATAACTTGATCAGAAGTCCTTGTTTCCACATCATGTCGTACGCCTAGCATAAAAAAAACACAACTATTAAACATTCTTTATTATTTTGAGCTTTCCTATTTCATTTTCTAGGCTTAGGGCTGAATCGATTGTGCTTCTACCCTTCCTAAATCCACTTTGATAATTCTTCAATAATAATAATAATAATAATAATAATAATAATTCTCTAAATGGTACTTCATTCTTTCATTTATCATTTTCTCTATGATTCTGTGCTCATGTGAAGTCAAAGCAATTGGTCTGTAAATTTCAGCTAGACTCGGATCTTTGCCTGGTTTACATATAGGCACAATCACTGACTCCTTCCATTGAGTGGGTAAGCATCCCTCCTCCCATACTTTATTATATAATAATATATAATAATAATAATACTTCTTTACTCTTTTCACTTTGTTTTCCAACATATAATAGCTGATTTGATCTTTTCCTGGTGTTGTTTTCCTGACTTCCTGAGTGTTTAGTTCTGTCATTGTAAACATCATATTTATTGTATTCTGACAATCTTCTTCCTGCAGTGCCTCTACATTATATATTAAGGTTAACTCCCTCTACCTCTTTTCCTTATTTGACAAGTTTCCAGTACTGTGTACTTAAACCAGTGTTTTTGCTAATAATTCAGCTTTATCCCTACCTTCAACTATTGCACTTTCTCCATCTTTCATTATTGGATATCCATTTTCATTCCTGTGGCCTGACATCTTCTTAATCATACCCCATACACAGTCTAATGAAGTAGTTCTGCCCAATGAATTACAATATCTTTTCCAAAAATATCTTTTAACTCTTTTTATTACATTTCTCAATATTGCCTGTTTCATTTTGTAATCAATTAAATTTGGAAAATTATGAGTCTTTTTCAAGATTCTGAACACCTTATTTCGATTTCTTATTGCAGTAGTGCATTCCTGTGCCCACCATGGTATTATATTTTTCCTTTTATTACACTTTATTGTTGGTAATGACCCTTTTGCTGCTTCTAGAATGATATTGCTTAAGATTGTCAATTTTCTGGTTTGTATTTACTTCTTTTAATTTTTCTTCAGTTATAAATCTGAATTTAACCCAATCTGCCTCTTCAAACTTCCATTTCCCTTCCCTCGTGCCTTCTTCTGTCTCTCTCTGCTCCTATATAAGTGAATACTGCATAGTGATCACTGCCTACAGTGCTTCCTTACTCTCCAATTGACTTTCCCTGCAAGTGTCTGTGAAACCAGAGTCAGATCTATAACTGACTCTGTGCCCCTCACCAAATTCACGCTTGTGCCTGATCCATTATTTATACATACCAGTTCCTTTTCATCCATAAACTCCTCTAAAATGTCACCATTTGAATCTTCCTGTTCACTCCATACTGTGCTATGTGCATTGAAATCTCCACACCAGATAATATTCCCACTCCGATGTTCATATACTGTTTCTAGTTTGTCTTTCTCTAGTTTTTTGCATGGGTTGTAAAAATGTATGACTTTAAAACTCTCTTTCTTGATCCATATCTCAATTACTATTATTTCCAGTTCATGTGTCATCACAATTTATCTATAGTTAATGCCTTCTTTAATAAATATTGCAAACTCTCCTCCATTTCTGTTAACTCTATCTTTGCATATGGCAATATATCCATTGATAATGAAGTCAAGATTTGGTTTGAGCCATGTTTCTTGAATACATATGATGTCCGGTTTATTTCTTAACTTGTTAATATAGCTTTTAAACTCCTGCCCATTAGCTATTAGACTTCTGGCCTTCCATTGGAGAAAGATCATAATTTTAAGAGCTGAGAAGATGCCTCTGAGGTCCCTTCTCTGTGACTAAGATCTGCATGGATCTTTTCCCAGAATATGTCCTTCATGTTTAGGAATTTGGTTGCTGCTTTGACAATAATTTAGATTTTTTCTGGTTTGGTTTTGGCTTGATCTGAACAGTTCATGACGTATGCTAAGAACAGTACTAACTTGTCCATTGATATTGCTGTGTTGTCATTCTGTGCCTGTCCTGACACTGTGTTGATCTCTGGTCTGTTTTGGTTTTCTCTTCCTTCTTTCCTTTCACTGTTGAATATTTTGACTGCTTCTGCATAGGTTACTTTCCGCTCCGCTATCACCTGCTGAATCTCCTCTGCCTGCTTCCTGACTGAGCAGCCGCTATATGCTGCTGTGTTGTTTCCTCTGCAGTTGCAACATTGAATTTCAACATTTCTTCTGCACTGCCTGTATGCATGTTCTCCTCCACATTGCCCACACCTTTCTTTTCCCCTACATACATTGGCAATATGTCCATACCGCTGCCATTTAAAGCACCTAACCGGTGGTGGAACATATGCTCTGACATTAAAGCTTAGATATCCGACAATAACTTTAACGGGTAGTATTACCTCGTTGAAGTGTCATAGCACAGACTCACTCCCTCCATTTCAGAATGCCTACAGGCGTCTATGGTTCCTCCTTTCATGATCTCTTGTAGCTCATCTAGGTTTTCCTCAACGGGTGTTCCTGTAATCACCGCCCTTGTTCCTCTCCTCTCACCCCACTACCCTTTTTTCCGCCATTTCTTTTTTACATACTGTGTGTAGATTCATCACTTTACTAATTTGTTCAGCATTTTTACATTTTGTAAACTGCCGTCACGCAGCACCTTCATTATGTCTACATCCCTGATTGCCCTCTTCAGTCCAGTGGTTAGTGTGATTGGACTAACTGATTTGATCTAACTCCCTACTTTAAATTTTAGGATTAATTTATATTCCTCCATGATGATCCTTTTCCTGACATCTCACACCTTCTCCTCCTCTTCTTCTAAAGTTTGCTTGCCTGACAGCTGGCTGTTTCCTCTAGCCTTCATCCCTCCTCCTTTTTACGACTATTCACCCGTGTCCACCCTGCAACCTCCATATGCTTACCCTTCAACCCGTCACTACACCCTGCCATTCCAGTCCAGTTACAAATCAGATTATGCCACAAACCGCCACCTCCAGATGGAAGTTGATAACATTCGCTGCTCACTCGCTGACAAAGCAAACTTCCATGCCAAAATCCTCTTCCTCCTTCCCCTTAGACAGATACATACATAACACCTGTGTAACAAACCCGTAACACAAGCGTAACGTTTCTGCACAGACATTCACATAGTCATATTAGTAATATAAGAAAATTTCAAGACAAAATTTGTATAAAAACACCTCATAATGTAGACGACCACCTTCTAATACAGATTCTGATTGTTTTAATAGTTATAAATATATATGCATCCAATTTTAGAATAGAATAGAATGTCTTAATTGTCATTGCACAGTTGCACAAGGAAACTTCAGAGCAACTCTTCTCAGTGGTACAAAAAGAATAAAAAAGCTAAATGAAAACTTTAAATAGACCCACAAAACTCAAATATACATAATAAATAACCTGGCAGCAGCATAAGATAAAAAAATGTATTGCACAGAATAAACAAATATTGCACTGATCCTAGTGAGAATTCAGTTATTTTATGGCGCGTGGATAAAAACTGTTCAGGAGTCTAAATGGACCTATGGCGCCTCCCAGAGGGCAGCAGATTGAACAGGTGGCTACCTGGGTGAGAAGAGTCCCCGGATTATGGCATCGGGCTCTGTATATGTCAGTGAGAGAGGGTAGCTGTGTGTTTATGATGTCCTGTGCTGATTTAATAACTCTCTGCGGTGCTTTTTTTTGTCAGCCACAGTGCAGCTTGTGAACCACAGCAGGATGTCATGAGAGAGGTCAGTTTCAACAGAACATCTGTAAAAGGACAGCAGCAGCTGCTGAGACAGGTTTACTCTCCTCAGTGATTTTAAAAAGTAGAGCCGCTGCTGTGCCTTTTTCATAAGAGAGAAAATTACTCACTCTCTCCACCATGTCTCCTCTGATAGAGGACCGTGTTCCTCTCTCTTACTCCTGAAGTCAATTATCAGTTCCTTTGTTTTGGAGGGGTTGAGTGTCAAGTTGTTGCCAAGGCACCATGGAGTCAGTTTTTGGACTTCATCCCTGTAGGCAAACTCGCCGTTGCTTACGCAACCCTGTGGGGCTCCAGTGCTGAGCGTCAAGATCGAGGAGTGATGGGACCCCAGTGGGCGGTCTGTTAAAAAGTCCTTCATCCATCTGCATGTGTACTGACTAACACCCAGGTCATGAAGTGTGGAAACCATTCTGCTGGGGATGATGGTGTTAAATAAAATCCACAAACAGCATTCTCACATATGAGCCAGGATGTTCCAGGTGAGTTAGTGCAGTGTGGAGAGCTGTATTCATGGAATCTCCTGTTGACCTGTTTGCTCTGTATGCAAATTAGTGTTGGTCCAGAGTGGGAGGGAGGAAAGATTTGATGTGTTTTAGGACCAGCCTGTCAAAGTACTTCATTACAGGGGAGGTAAGAGCCACGTGTCCAGTCATTTAGGCTGCTGATAGATGGTTTCTTGGGTACAGGCACAAATGGTGGCAGAGTTAAAGCATTTGGGGACAGTGCATACTGACAGAGAGTCCCTGAGTACCCTCCCTGGAATGCATTTGGGGCGAATGCATTCCTGGGGTTCACATCACGGAGCACTCTGCTGACATCCTCTGTGCTCACAGTAAGTGTCAGGGCGTTAGTGGATGGTGGTGGTGTGGGCCCAGTCTCTGTAGTCACCTCAAAACGGGCAAAGAAATGGTTGAGCTCCTCAGCAAGCGGGTTGCTACTGGTGCTGGTGGTTGGATCCTTGCTGCCCTTGAAGTTGGTGAGATGCTGGATACCCTGCCAGACATGCCTGGGGTCCCCCTCACTGAAGTGCCCCTCAGTCTTCCTCCTATAGGCTGCTTTTGCCTCTTTGATGTCTTTCTATAGGTTGGATCTGGTAACACTGTATGATTCCTTGTTTCCAGACCTGAAGACTGCATCGCGGTCTCTCAGCAGCCGCTTGACATCCCTGGTCACCATGGTTTGTTGTTCTGATAACATCTGATCTGTTCGTCAACAGTGACATTATCTATGCAGTTCTGGATGTAAAACAGGACAGTGGATGTGTAGTCTGCTAAGTCTTGTTGTACAAATAGATCCCAGTGAGTTCGCTCGGAGCAGTCCTGGAGTTGACCTTGCATTTTACCTACTAATTCTACCACAGTGTAAAAATACTCTGTTACAAATTACCACAGAGTAAATATACTCTGTTACAAATACTAATACCACACTGAAAAATATTGTGGTGCAGGTACTACTTACATTCTAAAAATTGTTCCAGCTGTACTTGGAGAAACTGGTAGCTTAATTAATAACTAAACATATTTTATAACATGTTTATTTCATTCATAACGAAAGGGGTTCAGATAAATATTAGTGTAGTGGTGTAATGTAGTGTAGTGGTGGAGTAAAAGTATAATAGTTACCACTGAGATGTAGTGGAGTAGACAGCAGAGAGAGAAGAAAATATTCATGTAAGGTGAACGTATGTCAGATTTGTATAAGTACAAATACCAGGAAGCCTTCTTAATGATAAATGGCCATTTGATTTCATGTTATCACTATAGCCTCGATGGACCCTGGTATTATTATAATGCGTATATATAATATTTAATGGTGTAATATGGTATTTGGGAGTTTTATTATTATTATTATTATTATTGAACAATTTCACATGTACAAATGTACAAACAGTATGGCTTTAACATAATCATATTAGACCAATAGGATCAGGTGCATAGAAACAGACATCAAAATGGTCTGTGGGATTATATATACTTAATTACAGGAAGTGATGAGGAAGAAGCTACGGTGACCGTGCGGGGTCAAAAATGCTCTACGTGTTCGTTGTGACTGTGAGGGGTTCTGCTGTAGTGATGGAGGGGGTCACCGTCGGCCAGGTGTTTGATGCGGAGTGTATCCTCAGCAAACGGCCAAGGAAGGTAAGAAAGCCCGCTAATGGCTCCGCGGGAACACGTCCTGACAGTGTACCAGACTGTCGCGTGTCTTTGACCGTCTTCTGTCCTTTTCCATAGGGAAAGTTCGAGTATCTGGTCAAGTGGAGAGGCTGGTCTTCTAAGTAAGTAGCGAGCTAGCCTGCTGCACTAGCCGCCTCGGCTAACCTCACATACAGTAGTAGTTGGTATCTAGGTAGCGAGCTAGCCTGTTGCGCTAGCCGCCGCGGCTAACCTCACATACAGTAGTAGTTGGTATCTAGGTAGCAAGCTAGCTGCCGCGGCTAGCCTCACATACAGCAGAAAGATGGCAGCTAACAATGCAGCTGGTTGTGCTGTGGTGTTTACGCTGCTGCTGCGGGTTTAATCTCCGCAGACGGTTAAAAACAGCAGATTGATCTTCAAGACAGACTCACAAAGAATATCCGGAGCTGTAGCAGACGTTTTGAACCTTTTTTAAAAATCGGTTTATCTGTTCCGTTTTGTCATTGAGCAGTAGATGCTTGCGTCAGGCGAGCTGTAGCTCCACTTGAACAACCAAATACAATAAATAGAACGGTTACGACTTATGATCATGACAGTGACAGACTACTATCACCACAGGCTGGTTTGACAGATCCATCATGACTGGTTACTGGCTATAGCATAATATAGTACCAGTCGAAATCGTTGGGGGCAGTGTAGCCATAATTCAAGCATGACAAAGAAAAAATTTATTCAGAAAAAAAACTCTGTCAACATGTCGTTATGTTTTTCATGGCGTCAAAAACCACTGCCTCTGCTTTTATTTATTAGCAACATCACACACTGCCATCAGCATTTTGGTTGTTGTTGAAATGTCTTCACTGCCCTCTAGTGGATGTATTGCTTAACATCAATGCCAAAGTAAGGGACTCTTGGAACTATGTTGACGTATATATTTTGATGGATGGAGGATAAATGAGCCTTAATGTGTCTCCACAGGAGTGATGGGATCTCATGTTCTGGATCAAATAAGCATCACTGGGAACCCCCCCCCAAAAAAACAAAAACAAAAAAAACCCCAGAAATAACTTGATGTTGAACATGTGATGAATTCATGAGAAATAGTCATGACTTTGTCGTGTGTCCTTCAAAGGCTGTATTTGGAATGTCATCAAGGTCATCCTATCTCAAAGGCTCCTTCAAAGAGGACCACCCTAACCCAAGATTCATTGTGCACCAGTAATGACTAGATTGTCTTTCCCCATAGTGGACCCCCATCAGCAGCAGTGTATTTGGAGCATCCCATTAGTCCTTTTTACACAGAAATCACACAACATCGCCTCATAAAGCCCCTTTTCTTTGTTTCCACTGAAAAAACCTCCACTCTGTGATTTTCAGATAGCATGCTGGTGTTCCTCAAGCTAAAGAGGTGTGACGTGTAGCCCTGCAGCATTTAGTGTGATGTTTTACACCAGCACCCAGCAGCGGTTCGTAAACAATGAATCACATGACAACAACAATCATGTAGCGTCCCTGTTACATGGCGTTTGATCTCGTCCTCTGATTGGAGGGTAAGGAGCTCCTGGACCTCACGTTGTCCCCCCAATCTGCAGACATTTTCTTCTTCTTTGAGTTAGCTGTTAAATGTTATTAGCTGCTAACTGCTACTGTAAACCAGTGGTTCCCAAACTTTTTTTCTGGGGACCCACATTTTAAAATGACAAACCATCGCCACCCAAATCACAATAGGCCTTATCTATAAGATAAGATAAGATAAGATAAGATAAGATATCCCTTTATTAGTCCCACAGTGGGGAAATTTACAATATTGCAGCAGCACAGTGTACAAAAAACACAGCAGGAGGAGGGGAAGTAACATTTTTAAAAATACAATACAATAAAGGAGGGGGGTGTAAAGTGTCTCAAAAATATTTCACAGTACTATTAGAAAAAAGTGTCTCAGTAATTCACACAAGTACTACTAATTGTTTGGTCTACTGGGAGCAGTGCTGATTGTACAGTCTAACAGCTGCAGGAAGGAAAGACTTGCGAAAGCGCTCCTTCACGCAGTTTGGGTGAAGCAACCTGTCGCTGAAGGAGCTCTCCAGTGCTGTTACTCGGTCCCGCATCGGGTGGGAGTGATTGTCCATTATGGATGACAGCTTAGTTGTCATCCTCCTTCCTCCCACCACCTCCACTGGGTCCAGGGGGCATCCCAGGACAGAGCTGGCCTTCCTTATCAGCTTGTCGAGTCTTTTCCTGTCCGACACTGAGATGCCGCTGCCCCAGCAGACCACACCATAAAAAATGGCTGATGCCACCACGGTGTCATAAAATGTCTTAAGGAGTGCTTCGCGCACTCCAAAGGACCTCAATCTCCTGAGCAGATAGAGTCTGCTCTGGCCTTTCCTGAAAAGTGCCGTGGTATTGTCTGTCCAGTCCAGTTTATTGTTCAAGTGAACACCCAGGTACTTATAAGATGTCACCATCTCAATGTCTGTTCCCTGAATGTTCACCGGGTCCGGGGGGGAGTGTGTGTGCCTGCGGAAATCAACCACCAGTTCCTTGGTTTTCCCTGCGTTGATCTGGAGTTGGTTCCGCTGGCACCAGTCCACAAAGTCCTGCGTCAGTTCTCTGTATTCCCCGTCGTCCCCATCTGTGATGAGGCCGACGATGGCAGAGTCATCAGAGAACTTCTGCAGGTGACAGGTGGGTGAGTTGTAGTGGAAGTCTGCAGTGTAGAGGGTGAAGAGGAACGGAGCCAGGACCGTTCCCTGTGGGGCCCCCGTACTGCAGACAACCATGTCGGACACACAGTCCCGTGACCTCACATACTGTGGACGGTTGGTGAGGTTGTCCAGTATCCAGCATGTGAGGTGATGGTCCACACTGGTGTGCTCCAGCTTGTCCTTCAGAAGCTGAGGCTGTATTGTGTTGAAAGCACTGGAGAAGTCAAAGAACATGATTCTCACAGTGCTTCCTGGCTTCTCCAGGTGTGAGAGGGCTCGGTGTTGAAGGAAGATGACGGCGTCGTCCACCCCGATGCCAGGTTGGTAGGCAAACTGAAGCGGGTCCATCGCTGGGCTCACTAGGGGGCGGAGATGAACAAGGACCAGCCGCTCCAGGGTCTTCATCAGGTGGGATGTTAGAGCCACCGGCCTGTAGCTGTTGAGGTCCTTGGGGTGCGGAGTCTTGGGGACAGGTACCACGCAGGATGTTTTCCACATCTGTGGCACTCTCCCCAGCTTCAGGCTCAGGTTGAACATGTGTTCAACTATCCCACACAGCTGGTCTGCGCAGGACTTCAGGAGCCTGGAGCTGATGCCGTCCGGACCCGCAGCCTTCCTCGCCTTCATCTTCCTGAGCTGATCTCTCACCTGGAGAGTGTTGAGGGACAGGGTGGAGCAGGGGGGCTGTGTGCTGAAGTTTGTGGATGGGTGGGATGGTGGTGTTGAGCTGATGAGATGAGTAGTGGGGGGTGGCTGTGAGCTGAGTGTTGCAGGAGGGGAGGTGGAGGAGGGGGTGGAGCAGTGTCCTGGAGGTGCCAATGAAGGGGGTTGCAGCAGGCCTGACTGGGCTGGGGGAGGGGCAGATGACTGATCAAACCTATTGAAAAATAAGTTCAGGTCATTCACCCACTGTTGGTCCCCCACCAACACTTGTCCCCCACCATGTCCCCCACCATATAAATTGCAAGATTAACAATTTATGCATACATTAACATTTCTGACTATTTTTTACTGTCATCTGCATCATCATATTATCTTGAATAGGTGACCCAGCCATTACAAAGTGATACACATTTAAATTACAACTACATTGTATGCTTATTGAAAATATATACTGTACATATTTTAAATACTTTATAGATATGATCAAATCAGTGCAATTAGGAGGGGTGTGGTATCTCATTGTTTTTATCTCCTCTTATCAAAATATAAACATTTTAAATAGGCTACTTTATAAATGCATTGAGTCTAAGTAAACAGCCACTCATGTTCATATGTTCATATTTTTATTTGAGAACTTAGGTGCATTTTAAATTAAACGGGCACACATCAGTTAAACAACACACATTTGAACTACTTTATATGAGACAAATTAAGTGCATTTTGTTGTAATTAACAGACTCATATTTCTCTCTCATCATTAAACAGAATATTGCTTGTTCTTTGCGTTCCAGCCAGTCAAGAGGAGAGCAACATGCATATCGGGTGTAGCATTTAGTCTCTGGGCGGAAGCTAATCTAACATTACCTGCAGCAGTCTGGTCCTTTGCTGGGTCTTGTCCCTGGTCTCTAGCTATGCCTTTCTTTTTTATTAGCCAGGAATCCATGTTTGTGACCACCTGACCACCCATTCTGATTTAAATTGGTTTAAAAGCTCAATCAGAATGAAAATGCTCCATATAAACACCTCATTCGGAATAAAATCGCCCAACCCAAATGAAATATCATTCCGTTACAGAGGGGTAGTATAAACCTTTTCATTAACTGATCAAAAGAACAACAGTTGCATGTAAACAGTGGAACAGAATATCTGCTGGTAGAGTTCTGTCTGCACTGCTCAGAGTCGTGACGTATTTAAAGCAGAAGTAGACAACAGCAGAGATTTTCTTTTCTTGTGCTCGCCGTCTCTCTTTCATTGCTTCCAGTATGAGTAAGTCTAATGAGACTGTGTGAACTCAGTGTATTTACACTTTTACACCAGTAGGTCTGTACGAGCTGCTCTTTAAATCTCCTGGCTGTCGGTTTCACACATAACACCTTGACAAAATGTCACACCGCCTTCCTGTCCTTCCACGTACCGCCTGCTCGCTCATTTTATACACATGACAATTCAGCTGCTGAATCACACGTGGATCACTTCACGCCTCTTTAGCCTGAAGAAAGCATGCTATAGCATAGCATTTATTCCCTCAGGAGGTGGTGGAGGCCAAAAACAAAGCATATAGACATGGCCTCCAGGAGAGAGATCATCTGTTGACCGTTTACAGAATGATGATGACATGACAGTGTTGTGAAGGAGAGCCTCCAAACTAAAACTATAAAGAGGAATCATGACTAATCGGTTAAATCAGACTTCTGATGCTTTCAGGCACAACAGCTGGGAGCCAGAGGAGAACATTTTGGACCCGAGGCTGCTGGCAGCATTTCACAAGAGGTGAGTGTTTTAATGTGGTTAGTTAGTAGAAACATGAATGAGTTATAGATTATTTTCTGGGACGTTTTCAGGGAGGAGACAAAAGTGGTTTTAAAAAAAGTGATCATTCTTATTAAAACCAACAACAGAGGAAGCAGAGATGGGTTCTGGTCCATGAATCATCCTGTCTTTCAAATGTCACAGAATGTAAACTCAGTTACCAAACCTGTTTTAACACCAGCAGGAATCTGTTGACAGATGCGCCTGAGAAACTGTTTTTACTCTCTACTCAACCTGATAACTGGACTAACATGAAGAAACTGATGAATATCAGCACAGTAAAGGATCATTAATAACAACCAGGAGAGGGCAGCAATACACCATTGTAGCATCTAGTCTGCCTTATCCAAAGAAGAAGAAGAAACAACACCATCACCTGTCTGTTATGTTGTTGTAACTACCACAGTGATCGAATACTGTGGTATTTCTTGTAAATAGTACACAGTTCATGTACTATTGGTTTCATCCTCAGGTTTCAGACATAATAAAAATCTCAAACTGTTTTAGCTACTAAATAGCATTTTGCTAAGGAAGTTCAGACGGACTCAGTGACTGGTTGTGTGTTGAGGCTAATGCTAGTAAAAATGTTAAGCTAACATCATCAAAAAAAGTCCAGTTATCTCCAACAACAACTGATCCAGCTAGCTAATTACATGATGATGTCATGATGATCGGTGTTTGATAAATGACTTTCAAGATTAAACAATTATCCAAATGATTGACAATTTACTTAAATTGTTACCAAAAATGAATCAAATGTGGTAACCAGTAACAATGCTACATGTTAACCCTCTGAGGTCTGATTCTATTAATATGTTCATGATAAACGTCATAGAAATGTGGTTTAAATGTTGCTGGAATCTGTAGACCCTCCTCTTCCTTAATGCCCATTAATGCTCCCTGGATATGGATATGTTTGTCCACAAACAGTCTATCTGTTGACCCGTTCATTCTTCAGTAAGTCCTCTATGTCGTCGTCAATACAACCGCAGTGGGGCAGTGAAGTTTCAAAAGTTTTGACAACAAATATGGCGATGGCCGTAGTAGGTTGTGATAATGTACCTAGTAAATAAAAAGCGGTAAAGGCAGAGGTAACGATGTAGGTACTCGGCAGTGGTCTGTGAGGTAATTAAATACATCGAGACATGAGGACAGAGTTTTTACACTTAATCGCGTCACTTTTTTCTTCTTCGTTGTTTCCGTACATATTTGTTGTGCCTTGCTCTAATTTTATCTTCACTGCCCTCAACCATTTCCGGTGGTATTGCCCCGTTTTGTCCGTCTTGTTGATGTTGTATGACAGAAGACAACCTCAGAGGGTTAATGAAACACTTTTCCAGAGCTTTCTGCATCAGTATTTTTACATGTCTGCAGAGCAACATGGGCCGTGTTTAAAGTGAAAGATATTGTTGGTCTTTTTAGAGAACAAGAGCGGGAGCTTCTGTTCCAGAAGAAAGGAAAAAGGCCGCGAGGACGTCCACGGAAGATTCTGGTAACTCTTGTCTTCTGTGGTTGTCTCTTGTCTTCACAATCCTGATGTGATGCTGACGTTTTATTCTTCACCTTTTCAGCCACCTCAACCAGCTGCTACTAAAGACAGTCGCTCCTCATCATCCTCCTCCTCGGGCCTCTCGTCATCTGCCTCCACCTTCTCTTCAGACGATGAAGATAACACCAAGAAGACCAAGGCCAGCCCTCGTGTCCACCCCGTACCCCAGAAGAGGCCTCAGATCGTTCTGGCCAAACCAGATGCTCCACACAAGAAGAAACGCGGCAGGAAGCCGCTCCACCCTGACTTGAGGGCATTAAAGCAGGTGAAAAGTAGACCTCCTCCTCCTCGTCACCACCAGCCGCTCAGACCGCCCAGGGAGGAGCCTCAACCCGGGGTCAAGAAACCTCTGCAGCCGGCCAGCTTCACTTACACCGGACTCAGTAGGACCTCCAGAGACGAGAACTCCTCTTCTGCCAGCTCCTTCTCCCAGACAGCTGCCTCCAAAGCGGGATCCTTGAGCTGCATGTGGACCAGTCGCTCCATGTCTCCATCCTCCGGCTCCTCCTACAACAAGAGCAGTCCGTCCCCCCAGAGCAAGAGCTCTCTGTCTCTGTCTCCTCTGAAACAAGGTGGAGCTTCAGGCTCTTTGGGTCTTCACAGTAGCTTTGGAGGAAGCCAGCGCTCCCTGCTGAGGAGGCAGGATGGAGGTCCAACCGGCTTGGTTCAACACAAGCAGCACAACTCCAGCCTCTCCAAAGTGTCATTGTCGCAGACACCTCGAGACAGAGTCAGCCAGGCAATCAGCCTCCGAGCTCTCAACCTACAGAGCGTCAGCAAACCGCTGGCTGGCAGCAGCCATCAGGGAAACAGCGGCGCTGCAACGTCAGCGTCCAGAGCGAGTCCAAGGAGCAGCGGCAGCAACTCCGTAAAAGGAGGAGGGACTCGAACATCAGCTGCAGGCCAGCGGTCTGGTCTGGCAGCAGGCAGTGGGGCAGAACAGGGGAGGGGGAAGGAGACACTGGCAGGGAATGGCAGCGGGAGGCACGAGGAGAGGAAGAACCGGAGTCTGAACGAGCTCAGCGCCGGCGATTCTGACGAGACTAGCAGCAGCGAATCAGAGCAGGATGGCATTCTGTATCCAAACAGCAGCAGGCCGAGCCTCAGTGCCAGCATCACAGAGTCTGACACGGAGACAGACTGGCGGCCGGCCCGGAGCCTCCTGGAACACGTTTTTGTCACCGACGTCACGGCCAACTTCATCACGGTGACGGTGAAGGAGTCGCCGACCAGCGTGGGATTCTTCAACTCAAGAAATCACTGAAGGACATCCCAAGTGGACCAAACAACACTTCCTACGACAGGTCTCAGGGTTCCTGCACCACTCTGGTTGTTTGTGTGCAGAGATCATTGAGAACGCTCAGAAACAGTTTGAGACACATCCAAACAGACATCAGAGTTTCAGTGATGTCACAGTAGAAGAAGACAAAGTCGAGACGTCATGAAACTCCTCAGGTCAAATATTTGTTGGAACGCCGTAGAAACCCTGATGTTTAGATGCCGTTTAAACCCAATCCTGAAACACGGTCTGTGTCTAGAGAAGAAGACTCTGGATCAAATATCAGTCCTATTTTAAACAGCAACAAGCTTTCGGTCCAGGTTGATCAGAGAATCCACATCAGTGAGGACGGTTGCCGTTATGTTGTGACTGTTTTGACAGCTGTCTCTTCTGTTAGGCTACGTTCACATCAGCAGGTGAAGTGACTCAGTTTGATATTGGATTTCTGAGATTTTTCAGGGCCATGACAAATAGCATATAGCATGTGAGGGCTGTCGTCATTAGCACCGCTGAACGCCTATGTAAAACTTCACACTAAACAATTGAATCACACAACAACAACAATCATTTAGCGTCCCTGTTACAGTAGATCTCATCCTCTGATTGGAGGGAAAGCAGCTCTTGGACCTCATGCTGTCTCCCCAAGTAGCTAGTAGTAGCTAACAGCTACTAGCTGCTAACTGCTACTAGCTGCTTTTTAAATTTCCTGGCTTTGGGTCATACACATAACATGTCATCCAAACTACCACCACTGAGCCGGAACAACAATGACCCCTCCCATCACACCTTCATAACGTATATACAGAAGGGGGGGCAGAAAGCCTTGGTTTGTAGAAACACCAGGAGGAACAGTGAGGAGTGTGAACTTGGCCTCGGACTGTGCTCATGAAAGTGGGTTCAAACCTCCATCAGCTCCTCTCCAGTGCCTCAGGTGGACCAGTTTGAGTATACACCTCGTTCTCGTGTCCAAACTAAATGTGTGGCTTCATTCAGGGCTGTTCAAAAGAAGAAGAGAAGTTTGCTTACATTCGGTACATTTTCATCACTTTAACCATCTGTCAGTTCTTTCTGCACCAAAGGTGTTTTGAATGTGAATGACCTTGTTTTGAATTTTTATTAGTGACAGTATTTCTTGCACTATGCACAGTAATTGTCATCATCTCAGAGGAGATGTTCCATCTCTCATATTTACCAGTTTTATACCATTTTAAATACATTTGCTGTTGTTGAAATATGTGTTAATTTATATTTGTAAATATGTTTTTACATGTGATATCTATCTGGTGCTCATACTGGCTTCCTAGCTTCAGATATTTGTAGCCTTTGCGCCTCTCTTAAAGGTATTTGAAATAAATGTCAGTACTTCAAGAGACAAACATGGAGTCACATCAGTTTGTGACTGCTGTTCACACTTTCACCAGCAGGAGTCCCTGTTGGCCAGTAAATGAAGTCTCTATGTGTGGGAGAAGAAGAAATGTCAGTCCAGCTGTGCTGTTGGATCAAGGAGATGGTTGATCACCATATTAGTTAATGAACACGTTTCCACCAATCAGATGAGAAATGATCCTGTAAGTCCTAACGAGAAATAATGAAACAACACAAATCGTAAGAATTCTTTGTCAAAAATGAATAAATGTCTTCAGTACAACAGAACTTTAGACTTGTGTTCAGTCATTTAACTTTTTCTTTCATATTAATAGTTATTAGTGATTAATATTATTGATCATTTAGATTCAACATTTATTATGGGATGATTTTTAGCAGGTTGTTTTTGAAAATTTTGTGAAAACATTTTTGTGAATCTTTTAAAAAACATTTCATACTGTTCCTGATCAATCTGCGTTTTGATGTTGTTTTTTTTGTGTAAGCTATTTTTGGGAGTTGTGTCCTTTTTTTTTTTACTGTGAATGTCTAAATGGACCTAGAACTATTCCAGTACTAAAGTACTACTATGTCTCAGTCCAACTACTTATTGAGCCATTTTTAATATTGGCTATTTTGTCCTTGTCTCTCTTTCAACGACCCTTGATTGATTCTAGTACTAATAATACTGCCATTAATACTTATGAGTAATGACAATAAGATACACCAAACATCACTCAGTTTTATTTACTGCTGAGTAAATTAATCTATAATCATTTATTTGAAGATATTTTGTCTCATGAATTGAAAAGTAAAGTTAGAAGATCAATGTAGTGCAGTAATGATATATATTACTGATATACACTGCTCAAAAAAATGAAGGGAACACTTAATCATCACAGTATAACACCATGTCAGTTAAACTTCAGGGATATCAATCTGTCCATTTAGGAAGCACAAGTGATTGTGAATAAATTTCACCTGCTTTGGTGCAAATTAAAGTGACAACTGGTGCACAGGTAGTCCAGCTCCTCCAGGAT
Source organism: Chaunax sp. Z400 (assembly GCA_037577475.1). NCBI lineage: Eukaryota > Metazoa > Chordata > Actinopteri > Lophiiformes > Chaunacidae > Chaunax > Chaunax sp. Z400. The sequence continues at coordinate 44,624 of CM075203.1, read as the reverse complement.
GGCACATCCATACGTGTGGTCACAAGGTTTGCTGTGTCTTCCAGCAGTCTCAAGAGCATGGACGAGATCAGGAGACCAGCCGTTATACGAGGAGAGCTGGACATGACCATAGAAGGGCATCAACCCAGCAGCAGGACTGGGATCTGCTCCTTTGTGTTAGGAGGAACAGGAGCAGGACTGCAGACTCGGGCCAATTCCGGCTGATTGTTGGCACGTACGGCTGAGTTGCGGCTGTCACTCGCCAGAGGTGAACCAGATCTGGCCCAGTAATGGCTGCCACATTTGGCTAGATTGTGGTTGGAGGAGCTTGGGCCAATTTCGGCTGAGATTTGGCACATTTGGCTGTGTTCAAATCAAACGGCCATCCAGACCATGATTATTTTAGGTTGAGTTCTGGTGGGAGGGATCACTGGATTTGGCATGTTTTGGGGGTGGAACAGCATTTTAAATGAGTCAACTCGGGATCTTGTGGCAGAGTCTCAAGGAGTTTTTTCAAGGTTCAAGGAGTTTTTATTGTCCTTCCATAACATAGTACATGGTACATGAGAGGAGTGAAATTTGTTACTCAGGTCCTGGTTAAAAGGCAATAATAGGAATATACAACAAACTAATTCCTCTGGGCATATATATAAAATAAATAAATAACTGTTGTGCAAATGTGAAGTAAATGCACACACTAGCAGCATAGAGACAGATGCGACAGATTAATAAAAACAAACAGACAGCAGGATTAAAAACGTGGTATATCAAGACTGTGTAGCAGTGGCTGACATGCAGCTTCAGTCGTGTGGAAGGAAAAGTTTTTTTAAGTTTTTTTTAACAAGCTTAATTAGAACAATAAAGAGAACATAACAAAGCCAAAATGTCAACATACATGCTACATTGAGAAATATAAAGAAATTTAAACCTCCAATCATATCTACAATAAAAGAGTAAATTATAAGTACGTATAAATAGGATAAATTAAAAAGAAAGAGAAAATCATCTATAATCACCTTATGATCACCTATAAATGAAAAAACGTGCCAAGAATATCTTTTAATTTTCTTTTTCCCTCTTCTTTTCATTCAAACTGCTTAAACTTTTTCAATAACAGGCATTTGTTGTTAAAAATACAACAGTAATTCAGTATCTATGTGTGTATTTACCCATAAATACATTCCACCATAGACTACACGTGGGGAGGCGGGCTTCCCTGTTCCAACATTGCGCATGCGCCGAAGCGGGAGGTTTTGGGTAACGCAACATTGATAGCCCCATTGTAAACCACGCTACCTCATTTATCGAGATGATATTCATCGAGATGACTGTTGGCGACATCCATCTTTGAGTATTTTTGCATGATTTGTGAGTACGTTTTGCATGATGTCATGTATAAGTTCCTCATATGCGTCCTACACACAAATTATCAATATACTTTGTACAATGTAGCCCTGTACAGTTCAAATTTAGAGGCTGAAAACAAAGAAATGAAAAAGAACTGAGCCAAATTGTGTTTTACCTCTGCTAAGGAGGTTGTTTTTACCGCCGTTGGTTTGTAGGTAAGTTTGTTAACAAGATAATGCAAAAAGTACTGGACGGCTTTGATGAAATTTTCAAATAAGAGATGTCGGAAGTGGACCAAGGAACAATCTATGCGATTTTGGTGGTGATCCCAAAACCACCATTACCTTACAAGTGTTTTGGACGAATAACTTTCAAAATAATAATGATATCAACTTGTTTCCAAGTGCTAGTGTAAACCAGGTCCCATATTCAAAATGGAATAATATGTTAAATGCATTACAATCGAAATACACTACCAGTCAAAAATTTGGACACAGTTTCCCATTCAAGTGGATGGGAAACTGTGTCCAAACTATTGACTGGTACTGTATATTTTGTTATATATCTGCCCAGTTCTCGGGTGAACTATCGTGGTATGTTCCGCAACCAATCAGAGCAGCCTCAGGGCTTAATACCGGTAGTAGCAGCTGCATACTATTTGAGATGAATGGCTTGGCGTGTCTGGTGTGTGAGGAAACAGAGCTGCTGCAGATCGGTAATTAAACATGCTTTATTCGTGTATTCCAACTTCAAATTTATCGAACATGCACTGTACCAATTTGTATTTTATTGCCGATTTGTAGATGTGTCCTGTGACTTCACACATTGCTATTAAGAGAACGAGCTGAACTCCTGAATTGGTGAGTTGCACTAAAGCTATTGTTGTTAGTGTAACCGGGCCAGTTTTGACACTATAATGACACAAAATCAATTTTATTGTACCCCTTTTTGTTATACCTGACTGCCAGGACCGTCCAAGATCCTTCTGTGTTGCCCCTCCTAATTTCTTCTTCTCTGGTTCCCCCTATATATGCTGCTAGTCCCATAGCCTCTCCCCTTTTGTATTGTCCCCACATGGGAGAGGTTGGTTCCCTGTTGTTGCTACTAATAGCACCCTGTTAATTCTTGTATATAGTATGTATTAAGTTATTTTGCTGTTTGCTTTATAGAGTAAGGAGCTGAGGCGTGAACATAGCTTGCACACTGATGTGCTGTTTCCTTCTTTAGTCAGGTATGTTAATGTGTATGTTGATTACGCCCTTTTGTATTGTCCCCACATGGGAGAGAGTGAGGAGCTGGGGCATGAACATAGCTTGCATACTGATGTGCTGTTTCCTTCTTTTGTCAGTGTGGCAATAAATGGAGCGTTTTCCAAAGAGAAACTGGTGCTGGGATTGATTTCTACACAATAAACACAACGCAGAAGTCCACCGTTACATTAGCATGCAGTTGTTGTCTTAGGTAGCACTGCTAAACCTTATTAATGCATTGCTCTGATTGTTTGTTGTCTCTAATATTATCTATGTGTTGTTGTGAGCCACCTATGATGATACGAGTGTTTTGTATGTGATACGTTCATATGTTTAATGTAAACTGTTAGCGGCTACTGCTAGTTAACTTATCCTCGCCGCTAATGCTAAGTCTGCTAAAGGAAGTGAACTTTTCTATCTGGATCGTAATGATCCAATGCAAAAGCATTAATGATTAAATCATATTGATTCTATTGAATAATTCTGTTCTTTTAAGGTACAGCAATTGTATAGTAGTATTGTAGTTTTTTGCAGTATTTGCAGTATATTGTAGTACTGCACCAGTAGTGGATGCGTATGTCCTGTAAACGTCAAATGTCTAGGGCACTGGGTTAGGAAGTTATAAGTCAAAATATGTTCTTGTGGTGCAGGAAGCTGAAAGTTGGTGGACGTATGCAACAGGCGTGGATGTGTGTGTTCTGCAATTTCAAGTCTCTAGGTCGTTGGGTTAGTGAGTTATAAAATAAAATAGGTTTTGCAGTACCAGATGCGTCCACAGGAGGGCGCGTTGAAAGATTGATCAGTTAATATCTCCTCTCCTGAGTGTCGTAAAGACTTGCAACCAGTTCCAGGACACTAGCTTTCTAAGGGTCCTAATCATGTCACTCTATGATAATGGGAAGTGGTCAAATCGGCCAGCCAGAAGCATTCTTTCTTGAATAACTTTTGCAGAGGTGGTGGCTGGACGCTGAAAGCAGGTGTACTATTGCAACAGTGGTGGTTGCATATGTCCTGTAAAGGCCAAATGTCTAGGGTACTGGCTTAGGAAGTCATAGGCAAAATATGTTCTGGTGCCACCAGGAAGCTGGAAGTGGGTGGACGTGTGCAACAGGCGTTGATGCATATATCCTGTGAATTTCAAGTCTCTAGGTCATTGGGTTAGTCAGTTATAAAATAAAATAGGTTTTGCAGTACCAGATGCATCCACAGGAGGGCGCGTTGAAAGATTGATCGGTTGATATCTCCTGTCCTGAGCATCGTAGAGACTTGCAACCAGTTTCCACTCCCATATTATTGGGCACCAGCTTTCCAACAGTCCTAAGCATGTCTCTCTACGACAATGGGAAGTGGTCAAATCGGCCAGCCAGAAGCGTTCTCTCTTGAATAACTTTGGGTGACGTGGTGGGTGGAGGCTGAAAGCAGGTGAACTATTGCAACAGTTGTGGATGTGTATGTGTTGAAAAGGCCAAATGTCTAGGGCATTGGGTTAGGAAGTTATAAGCAAAATATGTTCTTGTGCTGGCAGGGAGCTGAAAGTGGGTCAACGTGTGCAACAGGTGTTGATGCATATGTCCTGTCAATTTCAAGTCTCTAGGTCATTGGGTTAGTGAGCTATAAAATAAAATAGGTTTTGCAGTACCAGATGCATCCACAGGAGGGCGTGTTGAAAGATTGATCGGTTAATATCTCCTGTCCTGAATGTCGTAGAGACTTGCAACCCATTTCCACTCCCCCATTGTTGGACACCAGCTTTCCAACAGTCCTAAGCATGTCTCTCTACGACAATAGGAAAAGGTCAAATCGGTCAGACAGAAGTGTTCTTTCTTGAGTAACTTTTGCTGAGGTGGGGGTTGGAGGCTGAAAGCAGGTGAACTATTGCACCAGTGGTGGATCCGTATGTCCTGTAAAGGCCAAATGTCTAGGGCACTGAGTTAGGAAGTTATAAACAAAATATGTTCTGGTGCTGCCAGGAAGCTGCAAGTGGGTGGACGTGTGCAACAGGCGTTGATGCATATGTCCTGTCAATTTCAAGTCTCTAGGTCACATGTGTCAAACTCAAAGCCCGCGGGCCAAATGTGGCCCGCCACGTCATTTTATGTGGCCGGCGAGAGCCTAAGGTGTATTAAAATGGTCTATGCCGCTTTACAGTGTGCATTGACCATAAACTCCATTGCCCACAATGCATTTCGATTACGCGAGAAGTGACGGCTTCCCGCCTCTAGATAGCAGTGTAGAGGCGGGAAGCTTCAACTCGCTCATTGTCTCGGCATCCCGCCTCTAGATCGCAGTATATCCACATCAGTGTCGGTGATTTTCCCAGCAAGTGGAATTGAGAAATATCTACTTTTGATCCCAAAATGTCCAGGAAAAGAAAAGTTGATGCAGATGGAAGACAGTTTCAAGAAAGATGGGACAGTGAATACATGTTTGTGCTTCAAGGAGCGAAACCGGTATGTCTTTTGTGTTATGAGGCGGTGTCGGCCTTTAAAGAGTACAATCTCCGTCGGCATTTTGACACTAAACATGGAGCTAAATATGCCAAATTTAGCCTCCAAGAAAAACAGCACATCGTCCAAGAATTAAAAGGCGGACTGCAATCGCAGCAGAATATGTTTACCAAAGCTACAGCTAAAAACGATGCAGCAGTGAAGGCAAGCTTTATTGTGGCTGAAGAAATTGCCCGAGCTTCAAAGTCGTTTTCAGAGGGTGCATTTTTGAAGCAGTGCATGCTGAAGGTGTGTGAGCAGGTGTGCCTCGACCAGATACAAACTTTTAAAAATATCAGTTTGTCAAGAAACACCATCGCGGACCGAGTTAAGAAACTAGCGGGAAATCTGGCAACACAGCTGGCTGAAGAGACACGCAGGTACCTGGCATTTTCATTAGCTGTTGATGAAAGCACAGACAACGCGGATACAGCGCAGCTTTCCATTTTTATTAGAGGTGTGAAGTCGGACCTCTCTATCACGGAGGAGCTCTTGGACATAGTTGCCATGCACGGGACTACAACGGGTCGGGACATTTTTGATGCGGTGGAGAAGTCCGTGAGTAAAAATGAATTACCATGGGAAAAGTTGGTGGGACTAACTACCGATGGTGCACCTGCAATGTGTGGAGGAAAAACAGGCCTGGTGGGACTAGTGAAGGAGAAAATGCAAACATATAACTGTCACACACCTCTGGTGACGTATCATTGTATTATCCATCAAGAAGCTCTCTGTGGAAAGGTTCTGGAGCTGGATGATATAATGACCACGGTTATGAAAACAGTGAACTTCATTGGCACGTGGCCTGAATCACCGGCAGTTCCAGCTGTTCTTGCAGGAGGTGGGCTCGGAGCATGGAGATGTGCCGTACCATACAGAAGTAAGGTGGCTGAGTAGGAGCAAAGTCCTCAAACGTTTTTTTGAGCTTAGGGAAGAAATTGCGCTTTTCATGCAAGGTAAAGGAAACCCCTTGTCTGAACTGTCGGATCCAAACTGGCTGTGTGACCTTGCTATGTTGTGTGACATAACGGCGCATCTCGCCCAACTCAATCAGAGGCTGCAGGGACGCAAACAAGTCATCACGCAGATGTCCGACATGATCACAGCTTTCCAGCGTAAACTTGACCTTTGGAAGGCCCAAGTGAAACAGGATAATCTTGCCCACTTTCCTATTTGTCAGAGCATCTCAGCCTCAGTTCCAGGTTCTTTTTCAAGTGCTCGGTTAGCTACCAAACTGAGCCGGTTAATGCAGGAGTTTGATCGGCGCTTCTCTGACTTTAAAGCACAGCACTCAGGCTTTGCCGTCTTTACCAATCCTTTCACCACCGACGTCAGCAGTGCACCTCATCACCTTCAGATGGAGTTAATAGAGCTGCAAAGTGATAGTGGTCTGAGAGCAAAGTTCCAGGATGCTGCAATTGAGGACTTTCACCGTCTACTGCCCCCTGGTTTGATGCCACAGCTCCGACTTCATGCTGCTCGTGTTCTGTCCATGTTTGGGAGCACCTATCTGTGCGAACAGATGTTCTCAATAATGAATCTAAACAAGACCAAGCACAGATCACGCATCACCGATGACAACCTCCACGCTGTTTTAAGGATTGCCTCAGCACAAGACCTGAAACCAGACATTGACGCAAAAATATAATCAAATGTATCTCAACCAAGAATAAGAACAGTTGAATATGTGTGCAATTTAATGATTGTGCTTGCCTTTTGTTCTGTGCTTGTTATTTTCAGAACATGATGAATGAGGATGGTGTGTGAGATGTTGTCTCAGGCTGAGGAGGGATCTACTGGGTGTGTTCAAGGACAGGCAGCATCACCTCATCAACTTGACCATATAGTTGTGAACTGAGACAACCCTTATTTTGTTATTTTTATTTAAATACATATACTACTTTACTTTGTATGTGTAGCAATGTATTCACTGTGCAGGTTTTTGTTTTTGTGTTTACTCTAATTAAACCATCTCTCATTAGTTGGATGTACATACGCCTTCTGCAAGGCTGTGTGCATCCATTTGTTTTTTGTAAAATGCTACATCTGTCACGCATGTTCTTAGCAGCTTACAATTGTTGGTTGTGCTGTTGTTCTGCCTCTCTCGACGCTTTATGTTAAAAGTTAGTCATAACTTGTTTGATTATATTTTTCTTTATTTACTTGAATAGTTTGATCATTGATTGATGGAGTAATGTTGGAGTAATGATGTTTCTTAACCTGATAAACATATTTTTTACATCTATGCAAATGCATAACTTATTTGTAACTTGAATAATAAACGATTACTTAACAATATTTTAAGGAATAGTTACATTTATTTCACGTTACATTTAGTCACATTTATACTGTCTTAACAGTTACAACTGGCCCTTTGATGCCTATGTTTTGTGAAGGCCAAATGTCTAGGGCATTATAATGCATTATGTGTGCAACAGGTGTTGATGCATATTTCCGGTCAATTTCACGTCTCTAGGTCATTGGGTTATTGAGTTATAAAATAAAATATATTTTGCAGTACCAGATGTGTCCACAGGAGGGCGCGTCGAAATATTGATCGGTTAATATCTCCGCTCCTGAGCGTCGTAGAGACTCGCAACCAGTTTCTGCCCAACCATTGTTGGGCACCAGCTTTCCAATGGTCCTAAGCATGTCTCTCTATGACAATGGGAAGTGGTCAAATCAGGCAGGCACAAGCATTCTTTCTTGAATAAATTTTGCTGAGGTGGTGCCTGTAGGCTGAAACCCCTTGTCCTATTGCAACAGTGCTAGATGCATAGGTTTTGTGAAGGCCAAATGTCTAGGGCACTGGGTTAAGACGTAATATGCAAAATATGTTCTGGTGGCGCCAGTTGGCTGAAACTGGAACACTGTGTGCAAGAGGTGTTGATGCATATTTCTTGTCAATTTCACGTCTCTAGGTCATTGAGTTATTGAGTTATAAAATAAAATATATTTTGCAGTACCAGATGTGTCCACAGGAGGGCGCGTCGAAATATTGATCGGTTAATATCTCCGCTCCTGAGCGTCGTAGAGACTCGCAACCAGTTTCTGCCCCAACATTGTTGGGCACCAGCTTTCCAATGGTCTTAAGCATGTCTCTCTACGACAATGGAAAGTGGTCAAATCAGGTAGGCAGAAGCATTCTTTCTTGAATAACTTTTGCTGAGGTGGTGCCTGGAGGCTGAAACCCCTTGTACTATTGCAACAGTGCTGGATGCCTATGTTTTGTGAAGGCCAAATGTCTAGGGCACTGGGTTAAGACGTTATAAGCAAAATTATTTCTGGTGGTACCAGTTAGCTGAAATTGGGAGTATGTGTGCAACAGGTGTTGATGCATATTTCTTGTCAATTTCACGTCTCTAGGTCATTGGGTTATTGAGTTATAAAATAAAATAGATTTTGCAGTACCAGATGTGTCCACAGGAGGGCGCGTGGAAAGATTGATCGGTTAATATCTCCACTCCTGAGCGTCGTAGAGACTCGCAACCAGTTTCTGCCCCACCATTGTTGGGTACCAGCTTTCCAATGGTCCTAAGCATGTCTCTCTATGACAATGGGAAGTGGTCCAATCAGGTAGGCAGAAGCATTCTTTCTTGAATAACTTTTGCTGAGATGGTGCCTGGAGGCTGAAACCCCTTGTACTATTGCAACAGTGCTGGATGCCTACGTTTTGTGAAGGCCAAATGTCTAGGGCACTGGGTTAAGACGTTATAAGCAAAATATGTTATGGTGGCGCCAGTTGGCTGAAACTAGAGGACTGTGTGCAACAGGTGTTGCTGCATATTTCTTGTCAATTTCACGTCTCTAGGTCATTGGGTTATTGAGTTATAAAATAAAATATATTTTGCAGTACCAGATGTGTCCACAGGAGGGCGCATTGAAAGATTAATCGGTTAATATCTCCACTCCTGATTGTCGTAGAGACTCGCAACCAGTTTCTGCCCCACCATTGTTGGGTACCAGCTTTCCAATGGTCCTAAGCATGTCTGTCTATGACAATGGGAAGTGGTCCAATCAGGTAGGCAGAAGCATTCTTTCTTGAATAACTTTTGCTGAGGTGGTGCCTGTAGGCTGAAACCCCTTGTACTATTGCAACAGTGCTGGATGCCTACGTTTTGTGAAGGCCAAATGTCTAGGGCACTGGGTTAAGACGTTATAAGCAAAATATGTTATGGTGGCGCCAGTTAGCTGAAACTAGAGGACTGTGTGCAGCAGGTGTTGCTGCATATTTCATGTCAATTTCACGTCTCTAGGTCATTGGGTTATTGAGTTATAAAATAAAATATATTTTGCAGTACCAGATGTGTCCACAGGAGGGCGCATTGAAAGATTAATCGGTTAATATCTCCACTCCTGAGCGTCGTAGAGACTCGCAACCAGTTTCTACCCCACCATTGTTGGGTACCAGCTTTCCAATGGTCCTAAGCATGTCTCTATACGACAATGGGAAGCGGGCAAATCAGGTAGGCAGAAGCATTCTTTCTTGAATAACTTTTGCTGAGGTGGTGCCTGGAGGCTGAAACCCCTTGTACTATTGCAGCAGTGCTGGATGCCTATGTTTTGTGAAGGCCAAATGTCTAGGGCACTGGGTTAAGACGTTATAAGCAAAATTAGTTCTGGTGGCACCAGTTGGCTGAAACTAGAGGAATATGTTCACCAGGGGTTGCTGCATATTTCTTGTCAATTTCACGTCTCTAGGTCATTGGGTTATTGAGTTATAAAATAAAATAGATTTTGAAGTACCAGATGTGTCCACAGGAGGGCGCGTTGAAAGATTGATCGGTTAATATCTCCACTCCTGAGCGTCGTAGAGACTCGCAACCAGTTTCTGACCCACCATTGATGGGTACCAGCTTTCCAATGGTCCTAAGCATGTCTCTCTATGACAATGGGAAGTGGTCCAATCAGGTAGGCAGAAGCATTCTTTCTTGAATAACTTTTGCTGAGGTGGTGCCTGTAGGCTGAAACCCCTTGTACTATTGCAACAGTGCTAGATCACTATGTTTTTTGAAGGCCAAATGTCTAGGGCACTGGGTTAAGACGTTATAAGCAAAATTATTCCTGGTGGTACCAGTTAGCTGAAATTGGGAGTATGTGTGCAACAGGTGTTGATGCATATTTCTTGTCAATTTCACGTCTCTAGGTCATTGGGTTATTGAGTTATAAAATAAAATAGATTTTGCAGTACCAGGTGTGTCCACAGGAGGGCGCATTGAAAGATTAATTGGTTAATATCTCCACTCCTGAGCGTCGTAGAGAGTCGCAACCAGTCTCTGCCCCACCATTGTTGGGTACCAGCTTTCTAATGGTCCTAAGCATGTCTGTCTATGACAATGGGAAGTGGTCCAATCAGGTAGGCAGAAGCATTCTTTCTTGAATAACTTTTGCTGAGGTGGTGCCTGTAGGCTGAAACCCCTTGTACTATTGCAACAGTGCTCGATGCCTATGTTTTTTGAAGGCCAAATGTCTAGGGCACTGGGTTAAGACATTATAAGCAAAATAATTTCTGGTGGTACCAGCTAGCTGAAATTGGGGGTATGTGTGCAACAGGTGTTGATGCATATTTCTTGTCAATTTCACGTCTCTAGGTAATTGGGTTATTGAGTTACAAAATAAAAAAGATTTTGCAGTACCAGATGTGTCCACAGGAGGGCGCGTTGAAAGATTGATCGGTTAATATCTCCACTCCTGAGCGTCGTAGAGACTCGCAACCAGTTTCTGCCCCACCATTGTTGGGTACCAGCTTTCCAATGGTCCTAAGCATGTCTCTCTTTGACAATGGGAAGTGGTCCAATCAGGTAGGCAGAAGCATTCTTTCTTGAATAACTTTTGCTGAGGTGGTGCCTGTAGGCTGAAACCCCTTGTACTATTGCAACAGTGCTCGATGCCTATGTTTTTTGAAGGCCAAATGTCTAGGGCACTGGGTTAAGATGTTATAAGCAAAATTATTTCTGGTGGTACCAGTTAGCTGAAATTGGGAGTCTGTGTGCAGCAGGTGTTGTTGCATATTTCTTGTCAATTTCACGTCTCTAGGTCATTGGGTTATTGAGTTATAAAATAAAATAGATTTTGCAGTACCAGATGTGTCCACAGGAGGGCGCGTTGAAAGATTGATCGGTTAATATCTCCACTCCTGATTGTCGTAGAGACTCGCAACCAGTTTCTGCCCCACCATTGTTGGGTACCAGCTTTCCAATGGTCCTAAGCATGTCTCTCTATGACAATGGGAAGTGGTCCAATCAGGTAGGCAGAAGCATTCTTTCTTGAATAACTTTTGCTGGGGTGGTGCCTGTAGGCTGAAACCCCTTGCACTATTGCAACAGTGCTGGATGCCTATGTTTTGTGAAGGCCAAATGTCTAGGGCACTGGGTTAAGACATTATAAGCAAAATAATTTCTGGTGGTACCAGCTAGCTGAAATTGGGGGTATGTGTGCAACAGGTGTTGATGCATATTTCTTGTCAATTTCACGTCTCTAGGTAATTGGGTTATTGAGTTACAAAATAAAAAATTTTTGCAGTACCAGATGTGTCCACAGGAGGGCGCGTTGAAAGATTGATCGGTTAATATCTCCACTCCTGAGCGTCGTAGAGACTCGCAACCAGTCTCTGCCCCACCATTGTTGGGTACCAGCTTTCTAATGGTCCTAAGCATGTCTGTCTATGACAATGGGAAGTGGTCCAATCAGGTAGGCAGAAGCATTCTTTCATGAATAACTTTTGCTGAGGTGGTGCCTGGAGGCTGAAACCCCTTGTACTATTGCAGCAGTACTGGATGCCTATGTTTTGTGAAGGCCAAATCTCTAGGGCACTGGGTTAAGACATTATAAGCAAAATAATTTCTGGTGGTACCAGCTAGCTGAAATTGAGGATATGTGTGCAACAGGTGTTGATGCATATTTCTTGTCAATTTCACGTCTCTAGGTAATTGGGTTATTGAGTTACAAAATAAAAAAGATTTTGCAGTACCAGATGTGTCCACAGGACGGCGCGTTGAAAGATTGATCGGTTAATATCTCCACTCCTGAGCATCGTAGAGACTCGCAACCAGTTTCTGCCCCACCATTGTTGGGTACCAGCTTTCCAATGGTCCTAAGCATGTCTCTCTATGACAATGGGAAGTGGTCCAATCAGGTAGGCAGAAGCATTCTTTCTTGAATAACTTTTGCTGGGGTGGTGCCTGTAGGCTGAAACCCCTTGCACTATTGCAACAGTGCTGGATGCCTATGTTTTGTGAAGGCCAAATGTCTAGGGCACTGGGTTAAGACATTATAAGCAAAATAATTTCTGGTGGTACCAGCTAGCTGAAATTGGGGGTATGTGTGCAACAGGTGTTGATGCATATTTCTTGTCAATTTCACGTCTCTAGGTAATTGGGTTATTGAGTTACAAAATAAAAAAATTTTGCAGTACCAGATGTGTCCACAGGAGGGCGCGTTGAAAGATTGATCGGTTAATATCTCCACTCCTGAGCGTCGTAGAGACTCGCAACCAGTCTCTGCCCCACCATTGTTGGGTACCAGCTTTCTAATGGTCCTAAGCATGTCTGTCTATGACAATGGGAAGTGGTCCAATCAGGTAGGCAGAAGCATTCTTTCATGAATAACTTTTGCTGAGGTGGTGCCTGGAGGCTGAAACCCCTTGTACTATTGCAGCAGTACTGGATGCCTATGTTTTGTGAAGGCCAAATCTCTAGGGCACTGGGTTAAGACATTATAAGCAAAATAATTTCTGGTGGTACCAGCTAGCTGAAATTGAGGATATGTGTGCAACAGGTGTTGATGCATATTTCTTGTCAATTTCACGTCTCTAGGTAATTGGGTTATTGAGTTACAAAATAAAAAAGATTTTGCAGTACCAGATGTGTCCACAGGACGGCGCGTTGAAAGATTGATCGGTTAATATCTCCACTCCTGAGCATCGTAGAGACTCGCAACCAGTTTCTGCCCCACCATTGTTGGGTACCAGCTTTCCAATGGTCCTAAGCATGTCTCTCTATGACAATGGGAAGTGGTCCAATCAGGTAGGCAGAAGCATTCTTTCTTGAATAACTTTTGCTGAGGTGGTGCCTGTAGGCTGAAACCCCTTGTACTATTGCAACAGTGCTCGATGCCTATGTTTTTTGAAGGCCAAATGTCTAGGGCACTGGGTTAAGACGTTATAAGCAAAATTATTTCTGGTGGTACCAGTTAGCTGAAACTAGAGGACTGTGTGCAACAGGTGTTGATGCATATTTCTTGTCAATTTCACGTCTCTAGGTCATTGGGTTATTGAGTTATAAAATAAAATAGATTTTGCAGTACCAGATGTGTCCACAGGAGGGCGCATTGAAAGATTAATCGGTTAATATCTCCACTCCTGAGCATCGTAGAGACTCGCAACCAGTCTCTGCCCCACCATTGTTGGGTACCAGCTTTCCAATGGTCCTAAGCATGTCTGTCTATGACAATGGGAAGTGGTCCAATCAGGTAGGCAGAAGCATTCTTTCATGAATAACTTTTGCTGAGGTGGTGCCTGGAGGCTGAAACCCCTTGTACTATTGCAGCAGTGCTGGATGCCTATGTTTTGTGAAGGCCAAATGTCTAGGGCACTGGGTTAAGACATTATAAGCAAAATAATTTCTGGTGGTACCAGCTAGCTGAAATTGGGGGTATGTGTGCAACAGGTGTTGATGCATATTTCTTGTCAATTTCACGTCTCTAGGTAATTGGGTTATTGAGTTACAAAATAAAAAAATTTTGCAGTACCAGATGTGTCCACAGGACGGCGCGTTGAAAGATTGATCGGTTAATATCTCCACTCCTGAGCATCGTAGAGACTCGCAACCAGTTTCTGCCCCACCATTGTTGGGTACCAGCTTTCCAATGGTCCTAAGCATGTCTGTCTATGACAATGGGAAGTGGTCCAATCAGGTAGGCAGAAGCATTCTTTCTTGAATAACTTTTGCTGAGGTGGTGCCTGGAGGCTGAAACCCCTTGTACTATTGCAACAGTGCTCGATGCCTATGTTTTTTGAAGGCCAAATGTCTAGGGCACTGGGTTAAGATGTTATAAGCAAAATTATTTCTGGTGGTACCAGTTAGCTGAAATTGGGAGTCTGTGTGCAGCAGGTGTTGATGCATATTTCTTGTCAATTTCACGTCTCTAGGTCATTGGGTTATTGAGTTATAAAATAAAATAAATTTTGCAGTACCAGATGTGTCCACAGGAGGGCGCGTTGAAAGATTGATCGGTTAATATCTCCACTCCTGATTGTCGTAGAGACTCGCAACCAGTTTCTGCCCCACCATTGTTGGGTACCAGCTTTCCAATGGTCCTAAGCATGTCTCTCTATGACAATGGGAAGTGGTCCAATCAGGTAGGCAGAAGCATTCTTTCTTGAATAACTTTTGCTGAGGTGGTGCCTGTAGGCTGAAACCCCTTGCACTATTGCAACAGTGCTGGATGCCTATGTTTTGTGAAGGCCAAATGTCTAGGGCACTGGGTTAAGACGTTATAAGCAAAATAATTTCTGGTGGCACCAGTTGGCTGAAACTAGAGCAATATGTTCACCAGGGGTTGCTGCATATTTCTTGTCAATTTCACATCTTTAGGTCGTTGGGCTATTGAGTTATAAAATAAAATACATTTTGCAGTACCAGATGTGTCCACAGGAGGGCGCGTGGAAAGATTGATCGGTTAATATCTCCACTCCTGAGCGTCGTAGAGACTCGCAACCAGTTTCTGCCCCACCATTATTGGGTACCAGCTTTCCAATGGTCCTAAGCATGTCTCTCTATGACAATGGGAAGTGGTCCAATCAGGTAGGCAGAAGCATTCTTTCTTGAATAACTTTTGCTGAGGTGGTGCCTGGAGGCTGAAACCCCATGTACTATTTCAGCAGTGCTGGATGTCTATGTTTTGTGAAGGCCAAATGTCTAGGGCACTGGGTTAAGACGTTATAAGCAAAATAATTTCTGGTGGCACCAGTTGGCTGAAACTAGAGGAATATGTTCACCAGGTGTTGCTGCATATTTCTTGTCAATTTCACGTCTCTAGGTCATTGGGTTATTGAGTTATAAAATAAAATATATTTTGCAGTACCAGATGTGTCCACAGGAGGGCGCATTGAAAGATTAATCGGTTAATATCTCCACTCCTGAGCGTCGTAGAGACTCGCAACCAGTCTCTGCCCCACCATTGTTGGGTACCAGCTTTCCAATAGTCCTAAGCATGTCTGTCTATGACAATGGGAAGTGGTCCAATCAGGTAGGCAGAAGCATTCTTTCTTGAATAACTTTTGCGGAGGTAGTGCCTGGAGGCTGAAACCCCTTGTACTATTGCAGCAGTGCTGGATGCCTATGTTTTGTGAAGGCCAAATGTCTAGGGCACTGGGTTAAGACATTATAAGCAAAATAATTTCTGGTGGTACCAGCTAGCTGAAATTGGGGGTATGTGTGCAACAGATGTTGATGCATATTTCTTGTCAATTTCACGTCTCTAGGTAATTGGGTTATTCAGTTACAAAATAAAAAAGATTTTGCAGTACCAGATGTGTCCACAGGAGGGCGCGTTGAAAGATTGATCGGTTAATATCTCCACTCCTGAGCGTCGTAGAGACTCGCAACCAGTTTCGGCCCCACCATTGATGGGTACCAGCTTTCCAATGGTCCTAAGCATGTCTCTCTATGACAATGGGAAGTGGTCCAATCAGGTAGGCAGAAGCATTCTTTCTTGAATAACTTTTGCTGAGGTGGTGCCTGTAGGCTGAAACCCCTTGTACTATTGCAACAGTGCTAGATGCCTATGTTTTTTGAAGGCCAAATGTCTAGGGCACTGGGTTAAGACGTTATAAGCAAAATTATTTCTGGTGGTACCAGTTAGCTGAAACTAGAGGACTGTGTGCAACAGGTGTTGATGCATATTTCTTGTCAATTTCACGTCTCTAGGTCATTGGGTTATTGAGTTATAAAATAAAATAGATTTTGCAGTACCAGATGTGTCCACAGGAGGGCGCATTGAAAGATTAATTGGTTAATATCTCCACTCCTGAGCATCGTAGAGACTCGCAACCAGTCTCTGCCCCACCATTGTTGGGTACCAGCTTTCCAATGGTCCTAAGCATGTCTGTCTATGACAATGGGAAGTGGTCCAATCAGGTAGGCAGAAGCATTCTTTCTTGAATAACTTTTGCTGAGGTGGTGCCTGGAGGCTGAAACCCCTTGTACTATTGCAACAGTGCTCGATGACTATGTTTTTTGAAGGCCAAATGTCTAGGGCACTGGGTTAAGATGTTATAAGCAAAATTATTTCTGGTTGTACCAGTTAGCTGAAATTGGGAGTCTGTGTGCAGCAGGTGTTGATGCATATTTCTTGTCAAT
Source organism: Chaunax sp. Z400 (assembly GCA_037577475.1). Lineage (NCBI taxonomy): Eukaryota > Metazoa > Chordata > Actinopteri > Lophiiformes > Chaunacidae > Chaunax > Chaunax sp. Z400. The sequence continues at coordinate 28,202 of CM075203.1, read as the reverse complement.
TTCACGTCTCTAGGTCATTGGGTTATTGAGTTATAAAATAAAATAAATTTTGCAGTACCAGATGTGTCCACAGGAGGGCGCGTTGAAAGATTGATCGGTTAATATCTCCACTCCTGATTGTCGTAGAGACTCGCAACCAGTTTCTGCCCCACCATTGTTGGGTACCAGCTTTCCAATGGTCCTAAGCATGTCTCTCTATGACAATGGGAAGTGGTCCAATCAGGTAGGCAGAAGCATTCTTTCTTGAATAACTTTTGCTGGGGTGGTGCCTGTAGGCTGAAACCCCTTGCACTATTGCAACAGTGCTGGATGCCTATGTTTTGTGAAGGCCAAATGTCTAGGGCACTGGGTTAAGACGTTATAAGCAAAATAATTTCTGGTGGCACCAGTTGGCTGAAACTAGAGGACTATGTTCACCAGGGGTTGCTGCATATTTCTTGTCAATTTCACATCTTTAGGTCGTTGGGCTATTGAGTTATAAAATAAAATATATTTTGCAGTACCAGATGTGTCCACAGGAGGGCGCGTGGAAAGATTGATCGGTTAATATCTCCACTCCTGATTGTCGTAGAGACTCGCAACCAGTTTCTGCCCCACCATTGTTGGGTACCAGCTTTCCAATGGTCCTAAGCATGTCTCTCTATGACAATGGGAAGTGGTCCAATCAGGTAGGCAGAAGCATTCTTTCTTGAATAACTTTTGCTGGGGTGGTGCCTGTAGGCTGAAACCCCTTGCACTATTGCAACAGTGCTGGATGCCTATGTTTTGTGAAGGCCAAATGTCTAGGGCACTGGGTTAAGACGTTATAAGCAAAATAATTTCTGGTGGTACCAGCTAGCTGAAATTGGGGGTATGTGTGCAACAGGTGTTGATGCATATTTCTTGTCAATTTCACGTCTCTAGGTAATTGGGTTATTGAGTTACAAAATAAAAAAATTTTGCAGTACCAGATGTGTCCACAGGAGGGCGCGTTGAAAGATTGATCGGTTAATATCTCCACTCCTGAGCGTCGTAGAGACTCGCAACCAGTCTCTGCCCCACCATTGTTGGGTACCAGCTTTCTAATGGTCCTAAGCATGTCTGTCTATGACAATGGGAAGTGGTCCAATCAGGTAGGCAGAAGCATTCTTTCATGAATAACTTTTGCTGAGGTGGTGCCTGGAGGCTGAAACCCCTTGTACTATTGCAGCAGTACTGGATGCCTATGTTTTGTGAAGGCCAAATCTCTAGGGCACTGGGTTAAGACATTATAAGCAAAATAATTTCTGGTGGTACCAGCTAGCTGAAATTGAGGATATGTGTGCAACAGGTGTTGATGCATATTTCTTGTCAATTTCACGTCTCTAGGTAATTGGGTTATTGAGTTACAAAATAAAAAAGATTTTGCAGTACCAGATGTGTCCACAGGACGGCGCGTTGAAAGATTGATCGGTTAATATCTCCACTCCTGAGCATCGTAGAGACTCGCAACCAGTTTCTGCCCCACCATTGTTGGGTACCAGCTTTCCAATGGTCCTAAGCATGTCTCTCTATGACAATGGGAAGTGGTCCAATCAGGTAGGCAGAAGCATTCTTTCTTGAATAACTTTTGCTGAGGTGGTGCCTGTAGGCTGAAACCCCTTGTACTATTGCAACAGTGCTCGATGCCTATGTTTTTTGAAGGCCAAATGTCTAGGGCACTGGGTTAAGACGTTATAAGCAAAATTATTTCTGGTGGTACCAGTTAGCTGAAACTAGAGGACTGTGTGCAACAGGTGTTGATGCATATTTCTTGTCAATTTCACGTCTCTAGGTCATTGGGTTATTGAGTTATAAAATAAAATAGATTTTGCAGTACCAGATGGGTCCACAGGAGGGCGCATTGAAAGATTAATCGGTTAATATCTCCACTCCTGAGCATCGTAGAGACTCGCAACCAGTCTCTGCCCCACCATTGTTGGGTACCAGCTTTCCAATGGTCCTAAGCATGTCTGTCTATGACAATGGGAAGTGGTCCAATCAGGTAGGCAGAAGCATTCTTTCATGAATAACTTTTGCTGAGGTGGTGCCTGGAGGCTGAAACCCCTTGTACTATTGCAGCAGTGCTGGATGCCTATGTTTTGTGAAGGCCAAATGTCTAGGGCACTGGGTTAAGACATTATAAGCAAAATAATTTCTGGTGGTACCAGCTAGCTGAAATTGGGGGTATGTGTGCAACAGGTGTTGATGCATATTTCTTGTCAATTTCACGTCTCTAGGTAATTGGGTTATTGAGTTACAAAATAAAAAAATTTTGCAGTACCAGATGTGTCCACAGGACGGCGCGTTGAAAGATTGATCGGTTAATATCTCCACTCCTGAGCATCGTAGAGACTCGCAACCAGTTTCTGCCCCACCATTGTTGGGTACCAGCTTTCCAATGGTCCTAAGCATGTCTGTCTATGACAATGGGAAGTGGTCCAATCAGGTAGGCAGAAGCATTCTTTCTTGAATAACTTTTGCTGAGGTGGTGCCTGGAGGCTGAAACCCCTTGTACTATTGCAACAGTGCTCGATGCCTATGTTTTTTGAAGGCCAAATGTCTAGGGCACTGGGTTAAGATGTTATAAGCAAAATTATTTCTGGTGGTACCAGTTAGCTGAAATTGGGAGTCTGTGTGCAGCAGGTGTTGATGCATATTTCTTGTCAATTTCACGTCTCTAGGTCATTGGGTTATTGAGTTATAAAATAAAATAAATTTTGCAGTACCAGATGTGTCCACAGGAGGGCGCGTTGAAAGATTGATCGGTTAATATCTCCACTCCTGATTGTCGTAGAGACTCGCAACCAGTTTCTGCCCCACCATTGTTGGGTACCAGCTTTCCAATAGTCCTAAGCATGTCTCTCTATGACAATGGGAAGTGGTCCAATCAGGTAGGCAGAAGCATTCTTTCTTGAATAACTTTTGCTGAGGTGGTGCCTGTAGGCTGAAACCCCTTGCACTATTGCAACAGTGCTGGATGCCTATGTTTTGTGAAGGCCAAATGTCTAGGGCACTGGGTTAAGACGTTATAAGCAAAATAATTTCTGGTGGCACCAGTTGGCTGAAACTAGAGCAATATGTTCACCAGGGGTTGCTGCATATTTCTTGTCAATTTCACATCTTTAGGTCGTTGGGCTATTGAGTTATAAAATAAAATACATTTTGCAGTACCAGATGTGTCCACAGGAGGGCGCGTGGAAAGATTGATCGGTTAATATCTCCACTCCTGAGCGTCGTAGAGACTCGCAACCAGTTTCTGCCCCACCATTATTGGGTACCAGCTTTCCAATGGTCCTAAGCATGTCTCTCTATGACAATGGGAAGTGGTCCAATCAGGTAGGCAGAAGCATTCTTTCTTGAATAACTTTTGCTGAGGTGGTGCCTGGAGGCTGAAACCCCATGTACTATTTCAGCAGTGCTGGATGTCTATGTTTTGTGAAGGCCAAATGTCTAGGGCACTGGGTTAAGACGTTATAAGCAAAATAATTTCTGGTAGCACCAGTTGGCTGAAACTAGAGGAATATGTTCACCAGGTGTTGCTGCATATTTCTTGTCAATTTCACGTCTCTAGGTCATTGGGTTATTGAGTTATAAAATAAAATATATTTTGCAGTACCAGATGTGTCCACAGGAGGGCGCATTGAAAGATTAATCGGTTAATATCTCCACTCCTGAGCGTCGTAGAGACTCGCAACCAGTCTCTGCCCCACCATTGTTGGGTACCAGCTTTCCAATAGTCCTAAGCATGTCTGTCTATGACAATGGGAAGTGGTCCAATCAGGTAGGCAGAAGCATTCTTTCTTGAATAACTTTTGCGGAGGTAGTGCCTGGAGGCTGAAACCCCTTGTACTATTGCAGCAGTGCTGGATGCCTATGTTTTGTGAAGGCCAAATGTCTAGGGCACTGGGTTAAGACATTATAAGCAAAATAATTTCTGGTGGTACCAGCTAGCTGAAATTGGGGGTATGTGTGCAACAGATGTTGATGCATATTTCTTGTCAATTTCACGTCTCTAGGTAATTGGGTTATTCAGTTACAAAATAAAAAAGATTTTGCAGTACCAGATGTGTCCACAGGAGGGCGCGTTGAAAGATTGATCGGTTAATATCTCCACTCCTGAGCGTCGTAGAGACTCGCAACCAGTTTCGGCCCCACCATTGATGGGTACCAGCTTTCCAATGGTCCTAAGCATGTCTCTCTATGACAATGGGAAGTGGTCCAATCAGGTAGGCAGAAGCATTCTTTCTTGAATAACTTTTGCTGAGGTGGTGCCTGTAGGCTGAAACCCCTTGTACTATTGCAACAGTGCTAGATGCCTATGTTTTTTGAAGGCCAAATGTCTAGGGCACTGGGTTAAGACGTTATAAGCAAAATTATTTCTGGTGGTACCAGTTAGCTGAAACTAGAGGACTGTGTGCAACAGGTGTTGATGCATATTTCTTGTCAATTTCACGTCTCTAGGTCATTGGGTTATTGAGTTATAAAATAAAATAGATTTTGCAGTACCAGATGTGTCCACAGGAGGGCGCATTGAAAGATTAATTGGTTAATATCTCCACTCCTGAGCATCGTAGAGACTCGCAACCAGTCTCTGCCCCACCATTGTTGGGTACCAGCTTTCCAATGGTCCTAAGCATGTCTGTCTATGACAATGGGAAGTGGTCCAATCAGGTAGGCAGAAGCATTCTTTCTTGAATAACTTTTGCTGAGGTGGTGCCTGGAGGCTGAAACCCCTTGTACTATTGCAACAGTGCTCGATGACTATGTTTTTTGAAGGCCAAATGTCTAGGGCACTGGGTTAAGATGTTATAAGCAAAATTATTTCTGGTTGTACCAGTTAGCTGAAATTGGGAGTCTGTGTGCAGCAGGTGTTGATGCATATTTCTTGTCAATTTCACGTCTCTAGGTCATTGGGTTATTGAGTTATAAAATAAAATAAATTTTGCAGTACCAGATGTGTCCACAGGAGGGCGCGTTGAAAGATTGATCGGTTAATATCTCCACTCCTGATTGTCGTAGAGACTCGCAACCAGTTTCTGCCCCACCATTGTTGGGTACCAGCTTTCCAATGGTCCTAAGCATGTCTCTCTATGACAATGGGAAGTGGTCCAATCAGGTAGGCAGAAGCATTCTTTCTTGAATAACTTTTGCTGGGGTGGTGCCTGTAGGCTGAAACCCCTTGCACTATTGCAACAGTGCTGGATGCCTATGTTTTGTGAAGGCCAAATGTCTAGGGCACTGGGTTAAGACGTTATAAGCAAAATAATTTCTGGTGGCACCAGTTGGCTGAAACTAGAGGACTATGTTCACCAGGGGTTGCTGCATATTTCTTGTCAATTTCACATCTTTAGGTCGTTGGGCTATTGAGTTATAAAATAAAATATATTTTGCAGTACCAGATGTGTCCACAGGAGGGCGCGTGGAAAGATTGATCGGTTAATATCTCCACTCCTGATTGTCGTAGAGACTCGCAACCAGTTTCTGCCCCACCATTGTTGGGTACCAGCTTTCCAATGGTCCTAAGCATGTCTCTCTATGACAATGGGAAGTGGTCCAATCAGGTAGGCAGAAGCATTCTTTCTTGAATAACTTTTGCTGGGGTGGTGCCTGTAGGCTGAAACCCCTTGCACTATTGCAACAGTGCTGGATGCCTATGTTTTGTGAAGGCCAAATGTCTAGGGCACTGGGTTAAGACATTATAAGCAAAATAATTTCTGGTGGTACCAGCTAGCTGAAATTGGGGGTATGTGTGCAACAGATGTTGATGCATATTTCTTGTCAATTTCACGTCTCTAGGTAATTGGGTTATTCAGTTACAAAATAAAAAAGATTTTGCAGTACCAGATGTGTCCACAGGAGGGCGCGTTGAAAGATTGATCGGTTAATATCTCCACTCCTGAGCGTCGTAGAGACTCGCAACCAGTTTCGGCCCCACCATTGATGGGTACCAGCTTTCCAATGGTCCTAAGCATGTCTCTCTATGACAATGGGAAGTGGTCCAATCAGGTAGGCAGAAGCATTCTTTCTTGAATAACTTTTGCTGAGGTGGTGCCTGTAGGCTGAAACCCCTTGTACTATTGCAACAGTGCTAGATGCCTATGTTTTTTGAAGGCCAAATGTCTAGGGCACTGGGTTAAGACGTTATAAGCAAAATTATTTCTGGTGGTACCAGTTAGCTGAAACTAGAGGACTGTGTGCAACAGGTGTTGATGCATATTTCTTGTCAATTTCACGTCTCTAGGTCATTGGGTTATTGAGTTATAAAATAAAATAGATTTTGCAGTACCAGATGTGTCCACAGGAGGGCGCATTGAAAGATTAATTGGTTAATATCTCCACTCCTGAGCATCGTAGAGACTCGCAACCAGTCTCTGCCCCACCATTGTTGGGTACCAGCTTTCCAATGGTCCTAAGCATGTCTGTCTATGACAATGGGAAGTGGTCCAATCAGGTAGGCAGAAGCATTCTTTCTTGAATAACTTTTGCTGAGGTGGTGCCTGGAGGCTGAAACCCCTTGTACTATTGCAACAGTGCTCGATGACTATGTTTTTTGAAGGCCAAATGTCTAGGGCACTGGGTTAAGATGTTATAAGCAAAATTATTTCTGGTTGTACCAGTTAGCTGAAATTGGGAGTCTGTGTGCAGCAGGTGTTGATGCATATTTCTTGTCAATTTCACGTCTCTAGGTCATTGGGTTATTGAGTTATAAAATAAAATAAATTTTGCAGTACCAGATGTGTCCACAGGAGGGCGCGTTGAAAGATTGATCGGTTAATATCTCCACTCCTGATTGTCGTAGAGACTCGCAACCAGTTTCTGCCCCACCATTGTTGGGTACCAGCTTTCCAATGGTCCTAAGCATGTCTCTCTATGACAATGGGAAGTGGTCCAATCAGGTAGGCAGAAGCATTCTTTCTTGAATAACTTTTGCTGGGGTGGTGCCTGTAGGCTGAAACCCCTTGCACTATTGCAACAGTGCTGGATGCCTATGTTTTGTGAAGGCCAAATGTCTAGGGCACTGGGTTAAGACGTTATAAGCAAAATAATTTCTGGTGGCACCAGTTGCCTGAAACTAGAGGACTATGTTCACCAGGGGTTGCTGCATATTTCTTGTCAATTTCACATCTTTAGGTCGTTGGGCTATTGAGTTATAAAATAAAATATATTTTGCAGTACCAGATGTGTCCACAGGAGGGCGCGTGGAAAGATTGATCGGTTAATATCTCCACTCCTGATTGTCGTAGAGACTCGCAACCAGTTTCTGCCCCACCATTGTTGGGTACCAGCTTTCCAATGGTCCTAAGCATGTCTCTCTATGACAATGGGAAGTGGTCCAATCAGGTAGGCAGAAGCATTCTTTCTTGAATAACTTTTGCTGGGGTGGTGCCTGTAGGCTGAAACCCCTTGCACTATTGCAACAGTGCTGGATGCCTATGTTTTGTGAAGGCCAAATGTCTAGGGCACTGGGTTAAGACGTTATAAGCAAAATAATTTCTGGTGGTACCAGCTAGCTGAAATTGGGGGTATGTGTGCAACAGGTGTTGATGCATATTTCTTGTCAATTTCACGTCTCTAGGTAATTGGGTTATTGAGTTACAAAATAAAAAAATTTTGCAGTACCAGATGTGTCCACAGGAGGGCGCGTTGAAAGATTGATCGGTTAATATCTCCACTCCTGAGCGTCGTAGAGACTCGCAACCAGTCTCTGCCCCACCATTGTTGGGTACCAGCTTTCTAATGGTCCTAAGCATGTCTGTCTATGACAATGGGAAGTGGTCCAATCAGGTAGGCAGAAGCATTCTTTCATGAATAACTTTTGCTGAGGTGGTGCCTGGAGGCTGAAACCCCTTGTACTATTGCAGCAGTACTGGATGCCTATGTTTTGTGAAGGCCAAATCTCTAGGGCACTGGGTTAAGACATTATAAGCAAAATAATTTCTGGTGGTACCAGCTAGCTGAAATTGAGGATATGTGTGCAACAGGTGTTGATGCATATTTCTTGTCAATTTCACGTCTCTAGGTAATTGGGTTATTGAGTTACAAAATAAAAAAGATTTTGCAGTACCAGATGTGTCCACAGGACGGCGCGTTGAAAGATTGATCGGTTAATATCTCCACTCCTGAGCATCGTAGAGACTCGCAACCAGTTTCTGCCCCACCATTGTTGGGTACCAGCTTTCCAATGGTCCTAAGCATGTCTCTCTATGACAATGGGAAGTGGTCCAATCAGGTAGGCAGAAGCATTCTTTCTTGAATAACTTTTGCTGAGGTGGTGCCTGTAGGCTGAAACCCCTTGTACTATTGCAACAGTGCTCGATGCCTATGTTTTTTGAAGGCCAAATGTCTAGGGCACTGGGTTAAGACGTTATAAGCAAAATTATTTCTGGTGGTACCAGTTAGCTGAAACTAGAGGACTGTGTGCAACAGGTGTTGATGCATATTTCTTGTCAATTTCACGTCTCTAGGTCATTGGGTTATTGAGTTATAAAATAAAATAGATTTTGCAGTACCAGATGGGTCCACAGGAGGGCGCATTGAAAGATTAATCGGTTAATATCTCCACTCCTGAGCATCGTAGAGACTCGCAACCAGTCTCTGCCCCACCATTGTTGGGTACCAGCTTTCCAATGGTCCTAAGCATGTCTGTCTATGACAATGGGAAGTGGTCCAATCAGGTAGGCAGAAGCATTCTTTCATGAATAACTTTTGCTGAGGTGGTGCCTGGAGGCTGAAACCCCTTGTACTATTGCAGCAGTGCTGGATGCCTATGTTTTGTGAAGGCCAAATGTCTAGGGCACTGGGTTAAGACATTATAAGCAAAATAATTTCTGGTGGTACCAGCTAGCTGAAATTGGGGGTATGTGTGCAACAGGTGTTGATGCATATTTCTTGTCAATTTCACGTCTCTAGGTAATTGGGTTATTGAGTTACAAAATAAAAAAATTTTGCAGTACCAGATGTGTCCACAGGACGGCGCGTTGAAAGATTGATCGGTTAATATCTCCACTCCTGAGCATCGTAGAGACTCGCAACCAGTTTCTGCCCCACCATTGTTGGGTACCAGCTTTCCAATGGTCCTAAGCATGTCTGTCTATGACAATGGGAAGTGGTCCAATCAGGTAGGCAGAAGCATTCTTTCTTGAATAACTTTTGCTGAGGTGGTGCCTGGAGGCTGAAACCCCTTGTACTATTGCAACAGTGCTCGATGCCTATGTTTTTTGAAGGCCAAATGTCTAGGGCACTGGGTTAAGATGTTATAAGCAAAATTATTTCTGGTGGTACCAGTTAGCTGAAATTGGGAGTCTGTGTGCAGCAGGTGTTGATGCATATTTCTTGTCAATTTCACGTCTCTAGGTCATTGGGTTATTGAGTTATAAAATAAAATAAATTTTGCAGTACCAGATGTGTCCACAGGAGGGCGCGTTGAAAGATTGATCGGTTAATATCTCCACTCCTGATTGTCGTAGAGACTCGCAACCAGTTTCTGCCCCACCATTGTTGGGTACCAGCTTTCCAATAGTCCTAAGCATGTCTCTCTATGACAATGGGAAGTGGTCCAATCAGGTAGGCAGAAGCATTCTTTCTTGAATAACTTTTGCTGAGGTGGTGCCTGTAGGCTGAAACCCCTTGCACTATTGCAACAGTGCTGGATGCCTATGTTTTGTGAAGGCCAAATGTCTAGGGCACTGGGTTAAGACGTTATAAGCAAAATAATTTCTGGTGGCACCAGTTGGCTGAAACTAGAGCAATATGTTCACCAGGGGTTGCTGCATATTTCTTGTCAATTTCACATCTTTAGGTCGTTGGGCTATTGAGTTATAAAATAAAATACATTTTGCAGTACCAGATGTGTCCACAGGAGGGCGCGTGGAAAGATTGATCGGTTAATATCTCCACTCCTGAGCGTCGTAGAGACTCGCAAACAGTTTCTGCCCCACCATTATTGGGTACCAGCTTTCCAATGGTCCTAAGCATGTCTCTCTATGACAATGGGAAGTGGTCCAATCAGGTAGGCAGAAGCATTCTTTCTTGAATAACTTTTGCTGAGGTGGTGCCTGGAGGCTGAAACCCCATGTACTATTTCAGCAGTGCTGGATGTCTATGTTTTGTGAAGGCCAAATGTCTAGGGCACTGGGTTAAGACGTTATAAGCAAAATAATTTCTGGTAGCACCAGTTGGCTGAAACTAGAGGAATATGTTCACCAGGTGTTGCTGCATATTTCTTGTCAATTTCACGTCTCTAGGTCATTGGGTTATTGAGTTATAAAATAAAATATATTTTGCAGTACCAGATGTGTCCACAGGAGGGCGCATTGAAAGATTAATCGGTTAATATCTCCACTCCTGAGCGTCGTAGAGACTCGCAACCAGTCTCTGCCCCACCATTGTTGGGTACCAGCTTTCCAATAGTCCTAAGCATGTCTGTCTATGACAATGGGAAGTGGTCCAATCAGGTAGGCAGAAGCATTCTTTCTTGAATAACTTTTGCGGAGGTAGTGCCTGGAGGCTGAAACCCCTTGTACTATTGCAGCAGTGCTGGATGCCTATGTTTTGTGAAGGCCAAATGTCTAGGGCACTGGGTTAAGACATTATAAGCAAAATAATTTCTGGTGGTACCAGCTAGCTGAAATTGGGGGTATGTGTGCAACAGATGTTGATGCATATTTCTTGTCAATTTCACGTCTCTAGGTAATTGGGTTATTCAGTTACAAAATAAAAAAGATTTTGCAGTACCAGATGTGTCCACAGGAGGGCGCGTTGAAAGATTGATCGGTTAATATCTCCACTCCTGAGCGTCGTAGAGACTCGCAACCAGTTTCGGCCCCACCATTGATGGGTACCAGCTTTCCAATGGTCCTAAGCATGTCTCTCTATGACAATGGGAAGTGGTCCAATCAGGTAGGCAGAAGCATTCTTTCTTGAATAACTTTTGCTGAGGTGGTGCCTGTAGGCTGAAACCCCTTGTACTATTGCAACAGTGCTAGATGCCTATGTTTTTTGAAGGCCAAATGTCTAGGGCACTGGGTTAAGACGTTATAAGCAAAATTATTTCTGGTGGTACCAGTTAGCTGAAACTAGAGGACTGTGTGCAACAGGTGTTGATGCATATTTCTTGTCAATTTCACGTCTCTAGGTCATTGGGTTATTGAGTTATAAAATAAAATAGATTTTGCAGTACCAGATGTGTCCACAGGAGGGCGCATTGAAAGATTAATTGGTTAATATCTCCACTCCTGAGCATCGTAGAGACTCGCAACCAGTCTCTGCCCCACCATTGTTGGGTACCAGCTTTCCAATGGTCCTAAGCATGTCTGTCTATGACAATGGGAAGTGGTCCAATCAGGTAGGCAGAAGCATTCTTTCTTGAATAACTTTTGCTGAGGTGGTGCCTGGAGGCTGAAACCCCTTGTACTATTGCAACAGTGCTCGATGACTATGTTTTTTGAAGGCCAAATGTCTAGGGCACTGGGTTAAGATGTTATAAGCAAAATTATTTCTGGTTGTACCAGTTAGCTGAAATTGGGAGTCTGTGTGCAGCAGGTGTTGATGCATACTTCTTGTCAATTTCACGTCTCTAGGTCATTGGGTTATTGAGTTATAAAATAAAATAAATTTTGCAGTACCAGATGTGTCCACAGGAGGGCGCGTTGAAAGATTGATCGGTTAATATCTCCACTCCTGATTGTCGTAGAGACTCGCAACCAGTTTCTGCCCCACCATTGTTGGGTACCAGCTTTCCAATGGTCCTAAGCATGTCTCTCTATGACAATGGGAAGTGGTCCAATCAGGTAGGCAGAAGCATTCTTTCTTGAATAACTTTTGCTGGGGTGGTGCCTGTAGGCTGAAACCCCTTGCACTATTGCAACAGTGCTGGATGCCTATGTTTTGTGAAGGCCAAATGTCTAGGGCACTGGGTTAAGACGTTATAAGCAAAATAATTTCTGGTGGCACCAGTTGGCTGAAACTAGAGGACTATGTTCACCAGGGGTTGCTGCATATTTCTTGTCAATTTCACATCTTTAGGTCGTTGGGCTATTGAGTTATAAAATAAAATATATTTTGCAGTACCAGATGTGTCCACAGGAGGGCGCGTGGAAAGATTGATCGGTTAATATCTCCACTCCTGATTGTCGTAGAGACTCGCAACCAGTTTCTGCCCCACCATTGTTGGGTACCAGCTTTCCATTGGTCCTAAGCATGTCTCTCTATGACAATGGGAAGTGGTCCAATCAGGTAGGCAGAAGCATTCTTTCTTGAATAAGTTTTGCTGAGGTGGTGCCTGTAGGCTGAAACCCCTTGCACTATTGCAACAGTGCTGGATGCCTATGTTTTGTGAAGGCCAAATGTCTAGGGCACTGGGTTAAGACGTTATAAGCAAAATAATTTCTGGTGGTACCAGTTAGCTGAAATTGGGGGTATGTGTGCAACAGGTGTTGATGCATATTTCTTGTCAATTTCACGTCTCTAGGTAATTGGGTTATTGAGTTACAAAATAAAAAAGATTTTGCAGTACCAGATGTGTCTACAGGAGGGCGGGTTGAAAGATTGATCGGTTAATATCTCCACTCCTGAGCGTCGTAGAGACTCGCAACCAGTTTCTGCCCCACCATTGATGGGTACCAGCTTTCCAATGGTCCTTAGCATGTCTCTCTATGACAATGGGAAGTGGTCCAATCAGGTAGGCAGAAGCATTCTTTCTTGAATAACTTTTGCTGAGGTGGTGCCTGTAGGCTGAAACCCCTTGCACTATTGCAACAGTGCTGGATGCCTATGTTTTGTGAAGGCCAAATTTCTAGGGCATTGGGTTAAGACGTCATAAGCAAAATTATTTCTGGTGGTACCAGTAAGCTGAAATTGGGGGTATGTGTGCAGCAGGTGTTGCTGCATATTTCTTGTCAATTTCACGTCTCTAGGTCATTGGGTTATTGAGTTATAAAATAAAATATATTTTGCAGTACCAGATGTGTCCACAGGAGGGCGCTTTGAAAGATTAATCGGTTAATATCTCCACTCTTGAGCGTCGTAGAGACTCGCAACCAGTCTCTGCCCCACCATTGTTGGGTACCAGCTTTCCAATGGTCCTAAGCATGTCTGTCTATGACAATGGGAAGTGGTCCAATCAGGTAGGCAGAAGCATTCTTTCTTGAATAAGTTTTGCTGAGGTGGTGCCTGTAGGCTGAAACCCCTTGTACTATTGCAACAGTGCTAGATGCCTATGTTTTTTGAAGGCCAAATGTCTAGGGCACTGGGTTAAGACGTTATAAGCAAAATTATTTCTGGTGGTACCAGTTAGCTGAAATTGGGAGTATGTGTGCAACAGGTGTTGATGCATATTTCTTGTCAATTTCACGTCTCTAGGTCATTGGGTTATTGAGTTATAAAATAAAATATATTTTGCAGTACCAGATGTGTCCACAGGAGGGCGCGTTGAAAGATTGATCGGTTAATATCTCCACTCCTGATTGTCGTAGAGACTCGCAACCAGTTTCTGCCCCACCATTGTTGGGTACCAGCTTTCCAATAGTCCTAAGCATGTCTCTCTATGACAATGGGAAGTGGTCCAATCAGGTAGGCAGAAGCATTCTTTCTTGAATAACTTTTGCTGAGATGGAGCCTGTAGGCTGAAACCCCTTGCACTATTGCAACAGTGCTGGATGCCTATGTTTTGTGAAGGCCAAATGTCTAGGGCACTGGGTTAAGACGTTATAAGCAAAATAATTTCTGGTGGCACCAGTTGGCTGAAACTAGAGGAATATGTTCACCAGGGGTTGCTGCATATTTCTTGTCAATTTCACATCTCTAGGTCGTTGGGCTATTGAGTTATAAAATAAAATATATTTTGCAGTACCAGATGTGTCCACAGGAGGGCGCGTGGAAAGATTGATCGGTTAATATCTCCACTCCTGATTGTCGTAGAGACTCGCAACCAGTTTCTGCCCCACCATTGTTGGGTACCAGCTTTCCATTGGTCCTAAGCATGTCTCTCTATGACAATGGGAAGTGGTCCAATCAGGTAGGCAGAAGCATTCTTTCTTGAATAAGTTTTGCTGAGGTGGTGCCTGTAGGCTGAAACCCCTTGCACTATTGCAACAGTGCTGGAAGCCTATGTTTTGTGAAGGCCAAATGTCTAGGGCACTGGGTTAAGACGTTATAAGCAAAATAATTTCTGGTGGTACCAGTTAGCTGAAATTGGGGGTATGTGTGCAACAGGTGTTGATGCATATTTCTTGTCAATTTCACGTCTCTAGGTAATTGGGTTATTGAGTTACAAAATAAAAAAGATTTTGCAGTACCAGATGTGTCTACAGGAGGGCGGGTTGAAAGATTGATCGGTTAATATCTCCACTCCTGAGCGTCGTAGAGACTCGCAACCAGTTTCTGCCCCACCATTGATGGGTACCAGCTTTCCAATGGTCCTTAGCATGTCTCTCTATGACAATGGGAAGTGGTCCAATCAGGTAGGCAGAAGCATTCTTTCTTGAATAACTTTTGCTGAGGTGGTGCCTGTAGGCTGAAACCCCTTGCACTATTGCAACAGTGCTGGATGCCTATGTTTTGTGAAGGCCAAATTTCTAGGGCATTGGGTTAAGACGTCATAAGCAAAATTATTTCTGGTGGTACCAGTAAGCTGAAATTGGGGGTATGTGTGCAGCAGGTGTTGCTGCATATTTCTTGTCAATTTCACGTCTCTAGGTCATTGGGTTATTGAGTTATAAAATAAAATATATTTTGCAGTACCAGATGTGTCCACAGGAGGGCGCTTTGAAAGATTAATCGGTTAATATCTCCACTCTTGAGCGTCGTAGAGACTCGCAACCAGTCTCTGCCCCACCATTGTTGGGTACCAGCTTTCCAATGGTCCTAAGCATGTCTGTCTATGACAATGGGAAGTGGTCCAATCAGGTAGGCAGAAGCATTCTTTCTTGAATAAGTTTTGCTGAGGTGGTGCCTGTAGGCTGAAACCCCTTGTACTATTGCAACAGTGCTAGATGCCTATGTTTTTTGAAGGCCAAATGTCTTGGGCACTGGGTTAAGACGTTATAAGCAAAATTATTTCTGGTGGTACCAGTTAGCTGAAATTGGGATTATGTGTGCAACAGGTGTTGATGCATATTTCTTGTCAATTTCACGTCTCTAGGTCATTGGGTTATTGAGTTATAAAATAAAATATATTTTGCAGTACCAGATGTGTCCACAGGAGGGCGCGTTGAAAGATTGATCGGTTAATATCTCCACTCCTGATTGTCGTAGAGACTCGCAACCAGTTTCTGCCCCACCATTGTTGGGTACCAGCTTTCCAATGGTCCTAAGCATGTCTCTCTATGACAATGGGAAGTGGTCCAATCAGGTAGGCAGAAGCATTCTTTCTTGAATAACTTTTGCTGAGATGGAGCCTGTAGGCTGAAACCCCTTGCACTATTGCAACAGTGCTGGATGCCTATGTTTTGTGAAGGCCAAATGTCTAGGGCACTGGGTTAAGACGTTATAAGCAAAATAATTTCTGGTGGCACCAGTTGGCTGAAACTAGAGGAATATGTTCACCAGGGGTTGCTGCATATTTCTTGTCAATTTCACATCTCTAGGTCGTTGGGCTATTGAGTTATAAAATAAAATATATTTTGCAGTACCAGATGTGTCCACAGGAGGGCGCGTGGAAAGATTGATCGGTTAATATCTCCACTCCTGATTGTCGTAGAGACTCGCAACCAGTTTCTGCCCCACCATTGTTGGGTACCAGCTTTCCATTGGTCCTAAGCATGTCTCTCTATGACAATGGGAAGTGGTCCAATCAGGTAGGCAGAAGCATTCTTTCTTGAATAAGTTTTGCTGAGGTGGTGCCTGTAGGCTGAAACCCCTTGCACTATTGCAACAGTGCTGGAAGCCTATGTTTTGTGAAGGCCAAATGTCTAGGGCACTGGGTTAAGACGTTATAAGCAAAATAATTTCTGGTGGTACCAGTTAGCTGAAATTGGGGGTATGTGTGCAACAGGTGTTGATGCATATTTCTTGTCAATTTCACGTCTCTAGGTAATTGGGTTATTGAGTTACAAAATAAAAAAGATTTTGCAGTACCAGATGTGTCTACAGGAGGGCGGGTTGAAAGATTGATCGGTTAATATCTCCACTCCTGAGCGTCGTAGAGACTCGCAACCAGTTTCTGCCCCACCATTGATGGGTACCAGCTTTCCAATGGTCCTTAGCATGTCTCTCTATGACAATGGGAAGTGGTCCAATCAGGTAGGCAGAAGCATTCTTTCTTGAATAACTTTTGCTGAGGTGGTGCCTGTAGGCTGAAACCCCTTGCACTATTGCAACAGTGCTGGATGCCTATGTTTTGTGAAGGCCAAATTTCTAGGGCATTGGGTTAAGACGTCATAAGCAAAATTATTTCTGGTGGTACCAGTAAGCTGAAATTGGGGGTATGTGTGCAGCAGGTGTTGCTGCATATTTCTTGTCAATTTCACGTCTCTAGGTCATTGGGTTATTGAGTTATAAAATAAAATATATTTTGCAGTACCAGATGTGTCCACAGGAGGGCGCTTTGAAAGATTAATCGGTTAATATCTCCACTCTTGAGCGTCGTAGAGACTCGCAACCAGTCTCTGCCCCACCATTGTTGGGTACCAGCTTTCCAATGGTCCTAAGCATGTCTGTCTATGACAATGGGAAGTGGTCCAATCAGGTAGGCAGAAGCATTCTTTCTTGAATAAGTTTTGCTGAGGTGGTGCCTGTAGGCTGAAACCCCTTGTACTATTGCAACAGTGCTAGATGCCTATGTTTTTTGAAGGCCAAATGTCTTGGGCACTGGGTTAAGACGTTATAAGCAAAATTATTTCTGGTGGTACCAGTTAGCTGAAATTGGGATTATGTGTGCAACAGGTGTTGATGCATATTTCTTGTCAATTTCACGTCTCTAGGTCATTGGGTTATTGAGTTATAAAATAAAATATATTTTGCAGTACCAGATGTGTCCACAGGAGGGCGCGTTGAAAGATTGATCGGTTAATATCTCCACTCCTGATTGTCGTAGAGACTCGCAACCAGTTTCTGCCCCACCATTGTTGGGTACCAGCTTTCCAATGGTCCTAAGCATGTCTCTCTATGACAATGGGAAGTGGTCCAATCAGGTAGGCAGAAGCATTCTTTCTTGAATAACTTTTGCTGAGATGGAGCCTGTAGGCTGAAACCCCTTGCACTATTGCAACAGTGCTGGATGCCTATGTTTTGTGAAGGCCAAATGTCTAGGGCACTGGGTTAAGACGTTATAAGCAAAATAATTTCTGGTGGCACCAGTTGGCTGAAACTAGAGGAATATGTTCACCAGGGGTTGCTGCATATTTCTTGTCAATTTCACATCTCTAGGTCGTTGGGCTATTGAGTTATAAAATAAAATAGATTTTGCAGTACCAGATGTGTCCACAGGAGGGCGCGTTGAAAGATTGATCGGTTAATATCTCCACTCCTGATTGTCGTAGAGACTCCCAACCAGTTTCTGCCCCACCATTGTTGGGTACCAGCTTTCCATTGGTCCTAAGCATGTCTCTCTATGACAATGGGAAGTGGTCCAATCAGGTAGGCAGAAGCATTCTTTCTTGAATAAGTTTTGCTGAGGTGGTGCCTGTAGGCTGAAACCCCTTGCACTATTGCAACAGTGCTGGATGCCTATGTTTTGTGAAGGCCAAATGTCTAGGGCACTGGGTTAAGACGTTATAAGCAAAATAATTTCTGGTGGTACCAGTTAGCTGAAATTGGGGGTATGTGTGCAACAGGTGTTGATGCATATTTCTTGTCAATTTCACGTCTCTAGGTAATTGGGTTATTGAGTTACAAAATAAAAAAGATTTTGCAGTACCAGATGTGTCTACAGGAGGGCGGGTTGAAAGATTGATCGGTTAATATCTCCACTCCTGAGCGTCGTAGAGACTCGCAACCAGTTTCTGCCCCACCATTGATGGGTACCAGCTTTCCAATGGTCCTTAGCATGTCTCTCTATGACAATGGGAAGTGGTCCAATCAGGTAGGCAGAAGCATTCTTTCTTGAATAACTTTTGCTGAGGTGGTGCCTGTAGGCTGAAACCCCTTGCACTATTGCAACAGTGCTGGATGCCTATGTTTTGTGAAGGCCAAATTTCTAGGGCATTGGGTTAAGACGTCATAAGCAAAATTATTTCTGGTGGTACCAGTAAGCTGAAATTGGGGGTATGTGTGCAGCAGGTGTTGCTGCATATTTCTTGTCAATTTCACGTCTCTAGGTCATTGGGTTATTGAGTTATAAAATAAAATATATTTTGCAGTACCAGATGTGTCCACAGGAGGGCGCTTTGAAAGATTAATCGGTTAATATCTCCACTCTTGAGCGTCGTAGAGACTCGCAACCAGTCTCTGCCCCACCATTGTTGGGTACCAGCTTTCCAATGGTCCTAAGCATGTCTGTCTATGACAATGGGAAGTGGTCCAATCAGGTAGGCAGAAGCATTCTTTCTTGAATAAGTTTTGCTGAGGTGGTGCCTGTAGGCTGAAACCCCTTGTACTATTGCAACAGTGCTAGATGCCTATGTTTTTTGAAGGCCAAATGTCTAGGGCACTGGGTTAAGACGTTATAAGCAAAATTATTTCTGGTGGTACCAGTTAGCTGAAATTGGGAGTATGTGTGCAACAGGTGTTGATGCATATTTCTTGTCAATTTCACGTCTCTAGGTCATTGGGTTATTGAGTTATAAAATAAAATATATTTTGCAGTACCAGATGTGTCCACAGGAGGGCGCGTTGAAAGATTGATCGGTTAATATCTCCACTCCTGATTGTCGTAGAGACTCGCAACCAGTTTCTGCCCCACCATTGTTGGGTACCAGCTTTCCAATAGTCCTAAGCATGTCTCTCTATGACAATGGGAAGTGGTCCAATCAGGTAGGCAGAAGCATTCTTTCTTGAATAACTTTTGCTGAGATGGAGCCTGTAGGCTGAAACCCCTTGCACTATTGCAACAGTGCTGGATGCCTATGTTTTGTGAAGGCCAAATGTCTAGGGCACTGGGTTAAGACGTTATAAGCAAAATAATTTCTGGTGGCACCAGTTGGCTGAAACTAGAGGAATATGTTCACCAGGGGTTGCTGCATATTTCTTGTCAATTTCACATCTCTAGGTCGTTGGGCTATTGAGTTATAAAATAAAATATATTTTGCAGTACCAGATGTGTCCACAGGAGGGCGCGTGGAAAGATTGATCGGTTAATATCTCCACTCCTGATTGTCGTAGAGACTCGCAACCAGTTTCTGCCCCACCATTGTTGGGTACCAGCTTTCCATTGGTCCTAAGCATGTCTCTCTATGACAATGGGAAGTGGTCCAATCAGGTAGGCAGAAGCATTCTTTCTTGAATAAGTTTTGCTGAGGTGGTGCCTGTAGGCTGAAACCCCTTGCACTATTGCAACAGTGCTGGATGCCTATGTTTTGTGAAGGCCAAATGTCTAGGGCACTGGGTTAAGACGTTATAAGCAAAATAATTTCTGGTGGTACCAGTTAGCTGAAATTGGGGGTATGTGTGCAACAGGTGTTGATGCATATTTCTTGTCAATTTCACGTCTCTAGGTAATTGGGTTATTGAGTTACAAAATAAAAAAGATTTTGCAGTACCAGATGTGTCTACAGGAGGGCGGGTTGAAAGATTGATCGGTTAATATCTCCACTCCTGAGCGTCGTAGAGACTCGCAACCAGTTTCTGCCCCACCATTGATGGGTACCAGCTTTCCAATGGTCCTTAGCATGTCTCTCTATGACAATGGGAAGTGGTCCAATCAGGTAGGCAGAAGCATTCTTTCTTGAATAACTTTTGCTGAGGTGGTGCCTGTAGGCTGAAACCCCTTGCACTATTGCAACAGTGCTGGATGCCTATGTTTTGTGAAGGCCAAATTTCTAGGGCATTGGGTTAAGACGTCATAAGCAAAATTATTTCTGGTGGTACCAGTAAGCTGAAATTGGGGGTATGTGTGCAGCAGGTGTTGCTGCATATTTCTTGTCAATTTCACGTCTCTAGGTCATTGGGTTATTGAGTTATAAAATAAAATATATTTTGCAGTACCAGATGTGTCCACAGGAGGGCGCTTTGAAAGATTAATCGGTTAATATCTCCACTCTTGAGCGTCGTAGAGACTCGCAACCAGTCTCTGCCCCACCATTGTTGGGTACCAGCTTTCCAATGGTCCTAAGCATGTCTGTCTATGACAATGGGAAGTGGTCCAATCAGGTAGGCAGAAGCATTCTTTCTTGAATAAGTTTTGCTGAGGTGGTGCCTGTAGGCTGAAACCCCTTGTACTATTGCAACAGTGCTAGATGCCTATGTTTTTTGAAGGCCAAATGTCTAGGGCACTGGGTTAAGACGTTATAAGCAAAATTATTTCTGGTGGTACCAGTTAGCTGAAATTGGGAGTATGTGTGCAACAGGTGTTGATGCATATTTCTTGTCAATTTCACGTCTCTAGGTCATTGGGTTATTGAGTTATAAAATAAAATATATTTTGCAGTACCAGATGTGTCCACAGGAGGGCGCGTTGAAAGATTGATCGGTTAATATCTCCACTCCTGATTGTCGTAGAGACTCGCAACCAGTTTCTGCCCCACCATTGTTGGGTACCAGCTTTCCAATAGTCCTAAGCATGTCTCTCTATGACAATGGGAAGTGGTCCAATCAGGTAGGCAGAAGCA